>OX457024.1:100965987-101090479 GCA_949752745.1 Protula sp. h YS-2021
CACATCAGGTCATCACACGGGATGATCACACAGCATATCGTCCCATCACAGCGATGATTACACAATACATCGTCCCATCACACGTAACGATCACAGATCACATCGCTCCACCACATGAAATGATCACACATTAAATCGTCCCATCGCGTGTAACACTATCATATAACAGACATCTTGAATGGATATTTTACTCCTAATTTCCAAAATCTTTGACTCTACTTTTCCAAATTTTAAACGCTCATTGATTCACACTTAATGGTCCATTCTATTGCGTGACCTGTTTGATATATCACATGGATCCATTTTATGATTACAGAAGTTCATCAGAAACTGCCGGCTGTACGCCTCTTTTTTAAAAAGAAAACCGAAAGACTCAATGGGCTCAGTTTTTAATTCCTTGACCAATGATCTAACCTGCTGCATTCACTTAGCTGGATAATCCCTTTCTTATTACATCGGAGCTTGGGATTATACGACCAACACTCAGACTTAGCTAACGGTCAAGAACCCCCCTCCTCCGTACATGCTGCTGCTCGGTCCGGTGGCGTTGCTCCTCGGCCACCTTGCGCTGGTTGCCAATCTATAAACCCCCCCACCCCTTCGAACCAGCTGCTGCTCGGTCTAGCGGAGAAGCATCACCCCCTCCCCCCTTCGTTCCTGCTGCTGCTCGGTCTGGCGGAGGACCCCCTCCCCCCTCCGCCACCCCCCTCGTACCTGCTGCTGCTCGGTCTGGCGGAGGACCCCCCTCCCCGCCATCCCCACCCCCTCGTACCTGCTGCTGCTTGGTCTGGCGGAGGATTCCCCCCCGCCACCCCCACTCCCCACGTACCTGCTGCTGCTGGGTCTGACGGAGGACCGCCCCCTCCGCCACCCCCCTCGTACCTGCTGCTGCTCGGTCTGGCGGAGGAGCCCCCCCCCCCCGCGCGCCACCCCTCCCATCGTACCTGCTGCTGCTGGGTCTGACGGAGGACCGCCCCCTCCGCCACCCCCCTCGTACCTGCTGCTGCTCGGTCTGGCGGAGGAGCCCCCCCCCCGCGCGCCACCCCTCCCATCGTACCTGCTGCTGCTGGGTCTGACGGAGGACCGCCCCCTCCGCCACCCCCCTCGTACCTGCTGCTGCTCGGTCTGGCGGAGGAGCCCCCCCCCCCCGCGCGCCACCCCTCCCATCGTACCTGCTGCTGCTGGGTCTGACGGAGGACCGCCCCCTCCGCCACCCCCCTCGTACCTGCTGCTGCTCGGTCTGGCGGAGGAGCCCCCCCCCCCCGCGCGCCACCCCTCCGATCGTACCTGCTGCTGCTGGGTCTGACGGAGGACCCGCCCCCTTCCGCCACCCCCCCTCGTACCTGCTGCTGCTCGGTCTAGCGGAGAAGCATCACCCCCTCCCCCCTCGTACCGGTTGCTGCTCGGTCTGGCGGAGGACCCCCCTCCCCCTCCGCCACCCCCCTCGTACCTGCTGCTGCTCGGTCTGGCGGAGGACCCCCTCCCCCTCCGCCACCCCCCTCGTACCTGCTGCTGCTGGGTCTGGCGGAGGACCGCCCCCTCCGCCACCCCCCCCCCCCTGGTACCTGCTGCTGCTGGGTCTGACGGAGGACCGCCCCCTCCGCCATCCCCCTCGTACCTGCTGCTGCTCGGTCTGGCGGAGGAGCTGTGCCTGGCGCCGTTTCTCCTCGGCGCGGCGCTCCGCCACCTCGCGCTGATTGGCCACCATCTCCTCGTAGAAGGACGACTTCGGAGGCTTGTTGTGCTTGTGCAGAAACTCCTGGGCGTGCTGGCACAGCTCCAGGATCATCACCTACACAAGCGCCTACATATTATTAGCGGCGGAAACCTTATGGATTTTTTTTAACTTGCTTATTTATTTATTTTTTCTGGGGAGGAGGATTTGGGCGGTTTTTCTATGAGCTCCCTCCTTCCCATCTTATGGATATTATGGTATTATGTAGATTGATGCACTGCCATGTTAAAAAAATAAACACAGGGTTAACTTAACAACAATGGTGTGCATACTCGCTTGGTACATGACGTCACCAATTATGAAACGCATAACAAAACAATTTTTTATTCAAACGACTTCAAAATCCAAATTTATGATGTCATGTGAGTGTCAAGTCTTTCTAGAGAACGGATATGGATTAATTTGACAGTATCTATCAATATTAACAGAAGTCACATATACCTCTCCCGTAAGCGACTCGGCGAGGGCGCGTAGCTCGTGTAGTAGCTCTTCCGTCTGCCGTGTCGACAACCCCTTCACACTCTCTAATCTGAGCTCAGGAATTCTGGAACCATCATATTTCAAAGACTGCCGCCATTTTACCAATTTTGATAACAGACCAAACAGTAACTAGAGCAGTGTGCATAGCCCACATATTCCCCACAGCCCCCACCCCCTTTCCATTAGTTAAACACGGCCATCAATAATCAATCAAGAGCTGAAATTTTCCAAGTCCAATTGGCGCATTTTCCTTGGACGAACCTGGCCCATTTACAATACCGATCCCATAGAAGCTACACACCAAGTTTCATTAAAATGCCTGCAGTTGTTCTTGAGATATCGTGTTAACAAACTCATTCCGATGCTGAATAATTTCCAGGCTTTGGTAAATTTCGAAGATCATTTGGTTCATTACCCTTGGGCCAACGTAACCCATTTACAATACCGATCCTTGTTAGTACCCACAGAAACTACACACCAAGGTTCATTCAAATCATTGCAGTTGTTCTTGAGATATCGTGTTAACAATAGTCAATCAAGAGCTGAAATTTTCTAATTCCAGCTGATCCATTTTCCTTAGACGAACCTGGCCAATTTACAATACTAGTGGTGTGATTCGAACCCTAAGACAGGGTTCGAATATTCGAAAATATTTTCGAATATTATTCGAATATTATTCGAATATTATTCGAATATTTGCATGTTTTTGCAAAATGTTGTTTACTTCTACGAAAAATATTTACGGATAATGTTTTATTGTGAAACGTCTTTTATTTATTCTAAAAGTCATACATTTGATAAATTTCCTTGCAATTTCAACAATTCTTAACTATTTTTATTCCGTAATTTACCAAACGTACAAGCATTATACTTGAATATTATGTGAAACCTAAAACAACAAATTTATATATATATATATAATTGTAATACTGTCTGTTTATTTGCTTTTTTACTTTCACAATGGCACATTCAATGAGTCTGTTTTCGTTCAAGTGTAGAAAAAAATGAAAATTTTGCTGTGTCAATCAACACCTACATTAAAAACGACTAACAAAAATTCAATTGCAAGTAATTCTTAATGTTACATATCCGGATTCTACAGAGTTATTCAGAAACATAAAATTATTTTGAGTAACTATTTTAAAATGAAAAATTTCTTGTTTTTAATGCGTCAGATAATTTTATGCTTGTCTTTGACTTCACGATATAGCAAATAATATCTCTGCTATAATTTGTGCTGAGTTTAAAACAAAACTCCGAATATAATCCTGCGAACTTTTCAACTTTTTAAGTAACAATGCTCTTAACTAGCCATTGTTAATGAATATTTCGTTTGCACCAGGAACGCTGTTGCGCGAGACCAAGATACGTATTTGTATACGCTTTCTATGTGTTCTTGTTCAAGAACATGAGTAAATTCAGTTGTGATCTCTTTTTTATGTGACGATGCTTCCTGCCAGGCTAAATATTCTTTCAGCAGGCACTGATGTTGCAGGTATGGCTAGTATTTTCTTCGCAGCAGTCGATATCAACGGGTATTTTGTATGATTTTCACGCCACCACGTCAGAGGACATAAGTTAGTGTCTATCTGTGCTTCAGACAAATATCGTGCTGTTTCAATTTCAATTATTTCGCTTTTAGTAGGCGTCTGGTCAGAGCATTGAATGATGTCATCAAACATGTCAGTTTTACGAACTTTCGGTTTTGGAGCAGCTAGTTCAGCATCCTGCGCTGCCTCATCCGGGAGGCATAGCAAAGGTGGCGCATTTGTTTCGACTTGAGATTTTGGAGTTCGAGCTGTTCGAGTTCTCTTGGTTATCGAGATTCGATAACATTGAGCGTTTCAGTTTCGAGACAGTTGGAGGGTCATCATCGTTCTGATCCAGTAGATTTTCAAGTTCCATCAGCACAGGAAGTACCATTGAAATGGTTGGGGACTTGTCCGCTGACAACTTCTCAGTGGCAAACTTGAAAGGGCGAAGAAGATTCACAACTATTTGCTCATCGTACGTATAAAGTTTTGCCCTTACAGTAGCACCTTGCTGGGTCAGTAACTACTGCATGCAATGCCAGTGTTTGCTCAATTATGAGCGCAAGCATGTCAACTATGCTATTCCATCTTGTTTCGACTTCAGCGATGAGCTTGTGGTTCTGTAACTCTTCGGGTAAAAGTAGCTTCTGCTTCTGTTGCAAGAGCTCCTATGCGTGTGGGCTGTGATGGAAAAATGTTACTAAATTCCGACCTTTTTTAACTAGGCGTAGCACGTCCTGGAGGCCATGTCGAACAACTAAATTCAGGTTATGTCCCATACAGCTGAGCCGTGTCCATTCAAATAGTCGGAAAGCTTTTACCTCATTCGTGGCGCTATCTGTCACACCAGCAGGTATGATTAATCCCCAGGCATCCTTTGTATGTTCGAGAGCCTGGGCTATAATATAAAACATATTATATATAAAATATAAAAAACGATTATATATCCAAAAATGTAGCAACTCTTGCAAACGTGCTGATTTTTTCATCTACAGCCCCCCCCCCCCCCTCCTTCGACCCTGTTTAAAAAATGGTCATAATGACCGCAATGCAAAAATATAATACTTATCTAGTTAGTTCAGGTGACTGGCGGGAAGGAGAGTTCGCGGGGGCGGGGGGCGGCTAGCCATCAAAAGTTATTTAATCTGTCTTTTTAAGAGTTTGGATACTTTTTCGAGGGCATCGATGTGAGGGTATTGTCGTACGGAGAGCAAATTTATGGGTACAGTTATTTTTTATTTATTACAAATTCAAAGAAAACTGGCCAAGTAGTGAGTTGAAGAACGGGTAGCTATTTAGCGAACATCATTAATAAACTTTTAAAGTTGACTTTAAATAAACCTTTACAATTTTCAACCGTCAAACTTGCGAAAAAAATTACGAGAAACTGAAGCTGAGACATTAGAAATATTAGGCTATTTGGTGCTACATACCATTATCTATAAAAATATATAAAAACTTTACCTCTGCGCGTGATAGTTTGGTTGAAATATTCAATAAATCCACCTTTTTTCATACATCTTCTTACTTGATTTTTACAAAATGGCTGCCATTTGTAGAATCTACGCATGCCTAATTAATGAGCTAAAGAGCAATCTGGTTGGCTTAGAGAGATCACGTAATACATCGCGAGACTTCGTGTCTTTTTCTCGTTTATAGCGTGTGTCGATCGTGGCAATAACAAGTTCTAGCTCACTGGGAAACGCGCCGTACGCTCCGCGAACATAGGGTTTAAAATGCTTTACTGTATGCTGTCCTTGCAGATCTCAAGGGATGCCCTTGGATATTTTTATTTTTCTATGAAATAGTTCTTTGTAGATAAAACTCGATTCCAAGTATGCATTACCGTATGTATGCATGCGTGGCATAATGTTTACATATATGATTCGTTTGTTGATTAAAAATTGTCATTTTATTTGATATAAGTTTTCCATAGCTTCAAAATGAATTGGCGTCACTGGTTTGGTCAAATAGTAAAGAAAACTAAGTACTTAAAGTTTTCGAATATTCGAACCCTATTTTAGGGTTCGAACCCTGTCAAAACGAATCGAATATTCGAATATAAGGCACACCACTATAAAATACCGATCTGTGTTTGTTCCCATAGAAGCGAATACCAAGTTTCATTAAAATCCATGAAGCAGTTTTTAAGTTATCGTGTTAACAAACTCATTCCGATGCTGTCAAACAGCACCTACAGAGCACTGATAACGTCAGGAACGCGTAGGGCGGGAAACAGCAGCTACAGAGCACTCATAACGTCAGGAACGCGTGGGGCGGGAAACAGCGGTTACAGAGCACTCATAACGTCAGGAACGCGTGGGGCGGGAAACAGCAGCTACAGAGCACTCATAACGCCAGGAACGCGTACGACTGGAAGTGCTTCAATGCCTCCAGTTTCTGGAAAATCTCTAAGAGTGGGAGTATAAGAAACATTCGTGACAAATTAAAAGCGACATGAAAGCTTGCCCAATACTCTCACAAACAGCGGACTAACCCTTGAAAGCCAATCGCTGACCCCCCCCCCCCCCACCCCCAAACCCCTCTCCCCTCAGTCGGGGGAGTCCGGGGCGCATTGAAACGCCGAGGTTTCCTGGAGATCTACAGCAGTGAATACAAAGCTTAAATAACAGTTACACACGCACATAGCAGCAGCCTCCATAAAGACGGACAAACCGACAGACGGACAAGCTGAAACCTATATCTCCTCGTTACACGGGGGATAATTACAGTAACACAGGCACCTAGCAGCAGCCACCATAAAGACGACATCTGGCCAAAACGGAAAAGGAGCAAGTATTATGGGTGAAGAAAATCCGATTTCAGCTACTCAAAGATCTTCGAAATTCAGGAATTTACATTTTTAACAGCTAAAGCTGATGGCGGAGATCAGTAAGATATCTTAATATGAAGCGTGGCGAAAAAATAAGTCGATTTTCAGATTGGGTTGGGGTACATTTGGACACTTGTGGTTCCGATGAGGGATACTGGGACACTAATTATGGGCAGTATCCTGTGATTTAATATCTAATATTTAATACTTGGCTTGTGAAAGCGGGGCTTGGCCAGAAAACACACAGACCTTTTCAAGTCTCATTGCGATTAAACCCCCATTAAACCCCCATTTGCTTTGGCAAGAGTAGGACTTAGACGAAGTTCCTTAACTTGTCCTGTCCCGATATAACCCGTCAAAAAAGTCACGGGGTGCACTGGGTCAGCAACTTTGTATTGCAGTTTTCTATCTCAAAATGTTTTTCAAATAACGTTAATTTTTTTTATTTACTCAAGCATTACTCAGGTGTCATTTCGGTTCTTAAACGTTTCCAGTTACTTCAGGCATCGTTTTCGCCTTGTTAAAATTGAGGGACATTTAGAGATGTAAATTTGGCTGTGTTTCAAAGCTTGGGAAATAGGCAATAGTTTAGCCGGGGGTCTGGTTTCGGCCCCGAAAAGTATGGGATTTTAAGTGCCCACAGAAGCTATCTGGGAACGTACGTGAAGCAATTTACTGCTTAATTTAGTTGATCTCGAGGACCACAAATTTCGGCCGAATATCGGCGATTTCTGTCTGCTGACGGAAGAAAGCGATGCCTGGTTATTTGTAAATGTAACTTTTTCTCCCAAAGCGGCCCCATCTCCCCTACCCTCCATATGTGGACCTCAAAACATAAGCCAGTGACACTTATTGATCACAGGGACACTTACAAATCCAGCCCCCGTATTCACGAAAGTTAACTCTTTGGTTTAACTTGTTGGATTAAACCAGTGGGTTAAACCAAAATAAATTGGATTAGCTAAACCAATGGTTTAAACCATAGTCACAAAGTTTAACAGTGGTTTAACTAAACCGATGGTTTAACTTTTGGTTTAAGTTAAACCGCAGTTAACCCAAATAGGTCATCATTATTGGGGGAGAATACAGGGAATTCCCAGGGATTTTCCAAGAGACTGGCACTCACTGGAGAGGGAAAAATAATTGTGTTTTGTTTATTTTCATTTCGAAAAACCTTTTAAGAATGGGTTGCCTAGTCTTGGACCGGGGTGGCGCAAGTGGACAATATTATGACTTCACAGAATAACATCACTGGGGCACGTACTGATCCGGGTAGTCACTGGGACACTTACTGATCCGGGTAGTCACTGGGACACTTACTGATCCGGGTAGTCACTGGGACACTTACTGATCCGGGTAGTCACTGGGACACTTAGTGATCCGGGCAGTCACTGGGACACTTACTGATCCGGGTAGTCACTGGGACACTTACTGATCCGGGCAGTCACTGGGGCGCTTACTGATCCGGGTAGTCACTGGGACACTAACTGATCCGGGTAGTCACTGGGACACTTACTGATCCGGGTAGTCACTGGGACACTTACTGATCCGGGCAGTCACTGGGGCACTTACTGATCCGGGTAGTCACTGGGACACTTACTGATCCGGGCAGTCACTGGGGCACTTACTGATCCGGGTAGTCACTGGGACACTAACTGATCCGGGTAGTCACTGGGACACCTACTGATCCGGGCAGTCACTGGGACACTAACTGATCCGGGTAGTCACTTGGACACTTACTGATCCGGGTAGTCACTGGGACACTTAGTGATCCGGGTAGTCACTGGGACACTAACTGATCCGGGTAGTCACTGGGACACTTACTGATCCGGGCAGTCACTGGGACACTTACAGATCCGGGTAGTCACTGGGACACTTACTGATCCGGGCAGTCACTGGGACACTTACTGATCCGGGTAGTCACTGGGACACTTACTGATCCGGGCAGTCACTGGGACACTTACTGATCCGGGTAGTCACTGGGACACTAACTGATCCGGGTAGTCACTGGGACACTTACTGATCCGGGTAGTCACTGGGACACTTACTGATCCGGGCAGTCACTGGGGCACTTACTGATCCGGGTAGTCACTGGGACACTTACTGATCCGGGCAGTCACTGGGGCACTTACTGATCCGGGTAGTCACTGGGACACTAACTGATCCGGGTAGTCACTGGGACACCTACTGATCCGGGTAGTCAATGGGACACTTACTGATCCGGGTAGTCACTGGGACACTTACTGATCCGGGCAGTCACTGGGGCACTTACTGATCCGGGTAGTCACTGGGACACTTAGTGATCCGGGTAGTCACTGGGACACTTACTGATCCGGGTAGTCACTGGGACACTTACTGATCCGGGTAGTCACTGGGGCACTTCAGCACCAGACTGAGTGACACGTAGCACTCTCTCGCGTGCATACTCTCCTGTGGACGCAGACGTATCTCCAATTCCGGTGGGCGATGCACCTGCCGAGCAATAATATTCATACGGGTTATCGCCTAAAGTGACTACAGTAAGAAACTTTACCAAGTACGTCCTGAACTTATTTACTCTAAGGTTTCAATTTTCTTATTACAGGTTTCGGATGATAAATCATAAAGTACCACTACAAGTACCACTACGGGTGATTATGTAGCCTTTGAAACCTCAAATTGTTTTCACAATGACACTACTGATAAGCTTGGAGTCACAGTGAATGAAAGAATTAGTCGGCAGAAAATTTCTGAGAAAATTTGAAACGCTGAAAAATGTGGAAACGAGTTACCAAATAAATATTAAATTTAACATACTAAAAGAAATAAATTAATTTTTCAAAACTTATTTTCTTCCTGAGTGAGACGGTTATCTCCAGGCAACTTGATAAGACCTTCCTGTTTCCTCTCCAAATAACTCACTCCTGGGCATAAATCACGACTTCATTGTTCGCAGTGCCGTTGCAGCCGTTGCTGCACCACACAGACACGCGGGGCCGGGGCTCTTACTTATATCAGACCGGCTAGGAAAAACCAATACGGAGACGAGCTTGTAAGCCAGTCAGAATTTTAAGTTCAAACTCTCAACCTTTAGGTGTTTGGTTCTACGACGGACGATGTTATAATTCAATAATAATAATAATAATAATAATAATAATAATAATAATAATAATAATAATAATAATAATAATAACGATGATGATGATGATGATGATGATGATGATGATGATGATGATGATGATGATGACTGTAAATCAGTGCTCGCCTTCCAGGCATCCTTTGTTCTCAGGTCTGTGACGTCATGCACATAGATAGCTTCTAGCAACTGTAGCTCATTCTCCTGCCGCTCTGTGAATGACTCCGGTGGGCCAGACATCTCACTAGTCTTGCTGCATCACTGACAAGCCCCTGGCAATGCCTCAGCTTACCTGACAATGGCAGAAAGAGCACAAAATGACTTGTGTCACCTTAAGACGTTCTAACTGCACTAACTCCCCTCTCCTTTCCAAGAACTCGACTATTAGGCACATTGCGCATTCTCGTCTGATTTAGGCTTCAGGTACAACTCTTTCAGTTAGAACCTAAAGCCTCAACAAGATGTTCCACATGACCTTCTTGATTTAAAACAAAAAGAAAAAAAAAGAAAAGAAAGTTCATTCTGTAGGGCACTTGACTTTTCACAACATTTGAAAAGCAAGTTTGGTGTCAAGTTTGGGTGATAATTAAGAAACTGTGGAGCATAAATTGTAACACGCAGCAAGAATACATAAAACAAGCGCTCTAGCCTGTAGCACGAGGGGTAAGGGTCATACACGTGTCTCTGAACCTACAACACGAGCGGTGAGGGTCATACACGTGTCTGTGAGCCTACAGCACGAGGGTGAGGGTCATACACGTGTTTGTGAGACTATAGCACGAGGGGTGAGGGTCATACACGTGTCTGTGAGCCTAAAGTACGAGCGGTGAGTGTCATACACGTGTCTGTGAGCCTACAGCACGAGCGTGAGGGTAACACACGTGTCTGTGAGACTATAGCACGAGGAGTGTGGGTCATACACCTGTTTGATTGGGAGTTGGCTACACTGCACCCATTGTCAATGTCAAAACGTCAGCATGTCTGCTGTTCAGAAAAAATGTCGGTGGACATGTGCCCAGCCGTAAGAGCGAAGACAATATAAAGGGAAAGGAGAAACCGACTACTTTCGACAAAATTTAAACTTTATAGAAGGTTTAACTATCAAAATAGGTTCTTGTGATTAAGGTAGGGTTTAGCAGATTCCATATCCGCATTACTTTTTCCACAGTTGCAGTTTTCTATCCACATTATTTTCCGAGGGTACGCTTGGCAGAAAACTAAACTCGGAGTAATCTATTTTCATTTGAAATTCATTTGTTAAGAAATATATCACTTTTTTAGATAAATAATCTAGCAGTCTCCACCCTCCCCATCCGTCCATAAAAAGCCCCAGCGTTTCCAAGTGGAAACAAAATCTGCTCAATATTCTTACAAGCCTCTAAAATTTAAAATAAAACACGAACAACCAGTGCACAAAAACAACAGTGTACCCCACCATGCTACACTTTTCCGGCTAGCTGTTGCCTCTTTGTTTTTGTAATCAACAACAGATCTTTCCTCGATAGTTATATCACCACCTCTATTTCCAAACAAACCTTACTGTACGCCTTTATGTAGATATTCATCGCCATTACTCAAAAGCAGATACGATCAACATCTAACTTTTCTTCAAAACTACTAGCAAGGACTGCTTCATAACAGCGCAGTAAACATAACTGCGTTGTGTAAAATTTTAATACATTTTAACGTGATACATTTCAAACTTTTAGATGTTATGACGTCTTGAGATGTCACAATAAAGGTACGAGCTTAAGAAATTCACGGATTAGTATCATTAACCCAGGCCCCTATGATATCATCCTACCAGGTTACAAGCAGATATGAGTTTCCGTAGAATTTCGAGAACAATGACAAGTTTCTGCACCTATTGTCGTCATCTGACGTCTTGCATTGTCCAGTCCACTCCAAATACAATACCACCCGTCGGATCCACCCAAGCCATAATCCCACTATGACCCCAGATAGTCAGTCAAACTACACCAGTCCCAGGTGACTCTTACTGTCTTTCTATGACAGCAAGAGTCAAAGTTCCTGCAACAGAACTGACTATTTGTGTCAATTTTGCCAGTCTCGGCTCACTACTAGGATCGATGGTGTTATTTTTGAAAGAGTGTAGCACATAAATGGTCCAATTATAAATTATGGTCTAGCAACAATTTTTCAGAAAAAAATAGATACTTCCTTGGGATCAGGATATAGAACCCCCCATTATCGCCCACAACAACACGAAATATATAATTTCAAAACCACTCTTTACTCAAGTTTGGAGTTTCGTCGAGGCTGAAAGTAATGCACCAGGATACTTCTCGGTGTACTTTTCAAGAAAAAACCTGTTAGTTCTCGGTGTCCTGGAACGTGCGCCGAAAGATCCATAGCCTCGAAAGTTGAGATTTATGGCCATTTCTCTCACAGGAACCGACCCTTTCTGTCCTGGGAAGATAGAAAGGGTCCGCTAGAATTTAAATTGCACTAGGCTGTAATCTGTGTATACGGTCTGCACAACAGATACTGACAAATCGAGATGTTAAAAAAAGTTCTCGGGGTGACCAGTATGTTAAAATGCTCAGGACACGATTCTGGGCAGCGGCCATTTTAGTGTTTTAATGTCTGAAATGTTTATATAACTGGACTCGTATTTTGACTTTTGCCAAAAAGTTTTTATGTTTCGACCGAATTCGGTTGGGAATAAAGTTGCAAGGAACTAATAGAACTGGCAAAATTCAACATAATTCCATTTTGCCAGAAACATAACTCATTACTTATCTCCACGGTAATTACGCATCAAGGCGTAACAAGCTTAACACCTGGCCTAAAATATGCGCGTCGTTAAAATAAAGAAATTGCGAGTTGCAGGTGATAACGCTAGCTGCGCGGTGACATGATGTCTGCCCTGGGTTGGCGTGTGTTTGTTTTGTCGTGTCTTCCTTGTCATAATTTAGGCGCGAATAATAGCTACGAGTATCAATATTCTGCTGTGTTTATACAACATTTAGCACAACATCGAACGTGTGTTTTCCAGGTACGGCTTAATTCACACAAAAGTTAGAAACCAACTGGGTTATGGCAAAGCAGCAAAACTTGTGTTTTGTTACAGAATGCTATGCGGAAAAGAAGAAATAAACTATTGACATTTAACTCAACTGTCATGCCATTTTGTACATAGTGATGATTGTATATATCTGAATTAATTATGTGATCACTAACTAGGCGATAGTTCTTGACAGCACTTGACAGTTTTGACGGTTAATGACACGTGTCATATCAATAATAGATTTTGACAGCCAAAAACGCAACTCTGATTAATGGTGCTGAATAATATACAAAATATGTTGAAAAGATCATATGATGGCTTTTTAAATTCGAAAGTGTGTATGTTGAAAGAAAATTAGAATTTAGATTTTTCCTTTACAATTTCTCACAATTTAACCGAGAAAATTTGCAGTCGAAACGACACCTCCTTCGGAAAGATCCGAGAGTACGAATTGGCTTATAAGCGGAGTCACAGTTTCATTAGTCCCGAGACTACAGTTTCATGTGAAATGTACAAAAAAAAAGATTCCAGAAGCAGAGAAGCTCAGAAACATAAGTCAATAGAGAAATACAACAAGATACAGCGCTCTATTCGTGTTAGAAACCCATTATAATAATGTCAATCATGAATCAATTTTCCCACATTCCGATAAAATTTTCACACGTTACAGAAACGCCGTGGTAGAGAAAATAAACTTTTAGTCTATTTTTTTCTTATACAGGGACCCCTCGTTAATTCGTACTCCTCGGGACCAAGGAAAAAAGTACGAATTAACCGAGGGTACCAATTAACCGGGGGTCAAAAGTTTCGAAAGGACAAAAACAACAATGAACCTTCAAGACTTGCGCGCTGTCGAGCAGGCTTAAATGGTTTCAACACCACTGATTACTTTATCCTTATTCTTTATCCATGAAGCAAGTGTACTTTTAGGTACCCCGTACTCCGTCATTATTTCAGTTCTGATTTTTGCGTCACTCGTTTGCTTTAACACTTTGAACTTAAGGTTCATTGTGTAATCATTGTGTTTTCGTTTTGATGCCATTTTGCAAGTTGAAATGCATGACCACTGTTCACAATTTATATACACGCTCCGGAGCGCGAAGTGTCCACAAAAGACAAACGGCATCTTAAGCTGCTGCATAGTACGTGACAGACGATGCTCCAGATTAGTGGCCAGTGAAAACGCTGTGCACAAAGACACTCGGCGTATTGAGAAGACCATGTCAATCATAATCCCTAAACCCCCATCATTACTGCCCAACAATGCGCATTATGCAACCCCTTCATCTCGCTACACATGATGCCTGAGTAACTTGTTGTTTTAACAGTGTTGCATGCCTAATCTGTATGGCTCTGCATTGTTAAAAGACCGGAATAGAAAAAAACTGAGGGTAAATTTTGGGACGAATTATCCGAGTCCTCGTTAATTCGTACTTTTACAAAGAAGTGAATGGGTCCCAAAATCGGGACCGACGGAATTGGTACGAATAAGCCGAGGGACCGAATTAACCGAGGACGAATTAACGCGGGGCCCCTGTATGTCTCTTTATGATTTTTCCCCCACCGGAATCCGACGGTGCGCACTCGAAACTTTGGGTTTAGCTCCAAGAAGTGATTCGCTACAGAGGTTAAGCGTGCCACTTCAACATTCACTATATAACGATATGCAAGTCAACTTCACCAGCTTTGAGGCACCTTTATGGCGATTTGTATACGATTCAACTAGCCACAAGTCTTAACTGACATACAAAGTGTGATTTTGCTTATTAGAAGACATGCAGTCCATTAAAAATGTGGCTGTTTTACAAAAAGGGTACAAAGGGGGACGAATAGATACAGCAGATCCAAACTGGTAAACTGAAAATCTTCGTAGCTCTGACACAGATACATAATTTATCTGAAGAGAAGCTGACTTGGAGTTACTGTGTGCTATGCAACACCGACGATAATACCAGATCTGCTTTATATATGGACTACTACAAATAAAATAACATATGTTTGTGTCCCACATTGTAAAAGCGAATTATTCCTGTACGTTCACAACTTACTTATAAGTACAAAAAAGTATAATAAGAAAAAACATAACGATTTTTATATAATGTTTACAGTGCATTGGCTAATATCATCCAGTCTGGCCATAACATTTTGAAATCTGTCAATCTGGAAAATAGAAACCGCGGGAT
This sequence comes from Protula sp. h YS-2021, assembly GCA_949752745.1. Classification (NCBI taxonomy): domain Eukaryota; kingdom Metazoa; phylum Annelida; class Polychaeta; order Sabellida; family Serpulidae; genus Protula; species Protula sp. h YS-2021. The sequence goes on from OX457024.1 coordinate 100,980,897, forward strand.
CCCCCTGTCAGCAAGGAGCGTCAATACCACCTGGTGCCACTGAGGTGCTTGGTGGCGCTGAGGTTCCTTGGTGGCACTGAGGTGCCTGGCTATAAAGATATTATGAATTCAATTTATGCATCCAAAATGATTATTCAGTGATACTGTTTGGGGCTTTCCACAACCCACTCCCACCGTTTCTAAAAATATATGTTTTTCTGTTGTGGTTTTCACAAAATAACAATATAAATGTGCATTGAAACATAAAGGACACTTGAAAACGTTGTATACACTTCGCTTTATCTTTAATTCTTTAAAAACCCACCCGAATATTGACAATAAATTGGGACACATTTGTTCAAGGGTCGGGAACCACTTTTGGATCACTCAGTTCTTGGAAATTGAAAGTGGTGGCGCTGAGGTCCCTAGGTGGCACTGACGCTCCTCGCTATTAAATCCTTCCAAAATGCTTCATTTCGTCATCGTTATATCTTAAGCAGCAGAAAAAATATATCAGCTTTGCAAAAATGGTCTAAGACCACTTTTGACCATCAAATATACCGAAGTCATAGGTGGTGGCACTGAGTACCCTGAAAATTTGAAATCGTTTTCCATACTTGTCTTTATCTTTAAATCTTTAGAAACCCGCTCGAATATTGACAATAAATTAGGACACATTTGTTTAAGGGTCAGGAACCACTTTTGGACCACTGAGTTCTTCGAAATTGAAAAGTAGTGGCGCTGAGGTTCCTAGGTGTGTTAAACATTGGTTAACGCGATCCATAATAGAAAGTTTGTTGGATATTACACCAAAGAAAATTTTGAACTGGTTCTCCCGTTACTCTACACGGCGTTGTCAACTAACGGACCAATCAGTGTCAGTGCAGTGGCTCTGCAAACAGGAAAGATTCAACTTTTCACCGTCCTTCTCTTTTGCCAGCAATACGGCATTGTAGGATCCATATAGTGAGCTAGCGTCCTCCATCTGGTCGATACGGCGGCAACTTTCCTTGAAATGTTGCAACTATTCTTTCTATCTGCTGGCCCGTTGCGGCGACTTGACATAGTATCGAATAGTGGAACAGCTGATTTGTACCTCTGGTGCGGGAATGAATTGTCCACGTGGTCGTCACAGCAGTGTACCTGTTACGGGTACGCCACCTCGACTCTGTGTCGGGACGTTGCATATCAAACAGTGTGTAAGCATCGGTTATATGTCACGGTACAAGGCCTCCCTCCAGCTTTACCGCGAGGATAGAGCTTCAATAGGGATTTGTGTATCATTTGCGACAGAAATACACACAAGTCTGTCAACGATACACGTATAATCGGGTATGATCGTGGTTGAGTAGGTGTCACTGACGTGACAGCAGCGACTTGGTACACTGCAGTGTTCGCTACTTATACGTAGCTGTCACAATTAAAGCATGGCTCGATCAGTTGGTCGGTGACTATGGCAGCGTCTCACTCATATCTCGGATTTTTTTGCCAAGACGTGGGACTGTGACAGGGTGTCACGAGTTGCTGCTATCCCTGGTCGTGTAAGCACTGTCAAGACCAGAGGCAGTGACGGGTGGATCATGCGATAGCCCGATGCTATCACGAGTCATGTACACAACGGATCGTCAGTATCACGACTTGTGACTCAAATTTCGATCATGTGGTAGGTCTATGCTATCACGAGTTGTGTACGCAAAGGGTCGTTACTGTCACGACCCGTGGTAGCGATGGCTCGATCATGTAATGGTTTGCTACTATCACGGGTAATGTTCACAATGAGTTGTCACTGTCACGACCAGTAACGGTGACCATCACGTGTCAGATCGAGTAGTGGCTATCATGTGACGTGTCTATGACGAGTCCTGATTGCAACCACTCGTTGAAGTGGCTCCTCTTTGCTGCCGCAAGTCGTCCACGTAACGGATTGTACCTGTCACGACATTTGGTAGTCACAAGTCTATCATGTGATACGGTGGATGCTATCACGGGTCGTGTTTGCAACGAAATGTCATTGTCACGACAAATAATGGTAGCCATCACGTGCCATGCTAGGGATCGTGGCTATCATGCATCGTGTTTGTGACGTCGCTGAGGCTGGTCGCTGCTACAGCTGGTCGTTAACGTGACGGGTCGACACTGTACCGGGTCATGTCTACGGTATCTCCGTCACGTGTTACTTCCTGCAGTCACGGGTATCGACGTAGTGTCGAGTAGCGTATATCATGGTTTATTTACAAAGCGTCTCAATCACGTGTTAACGGGTCTGTATCGACTTTTATCACTGTTTTAATGAAATAGAAAATGCCCAAGTCGTGGTGTATTTTATTTAACAACTTATACAGCAAGAATAGTTATTAATGCATAATTATGTAATGTTCTTTCAGTTGTAGATAACAGTCGATCTCGGACTCATTTGCTAATATCAAGCGGGCAGGTGATTCTTACACCAGATGCACCCCGACAATCGTTGCGACCGGTGTGCACATCTGGAGGATTCACTTCTCATTTTTTCTTGTTGCAACAAAGAGAGACAGCTCGTGTGCGTGTCAAGTGCCACAAAAGTTCGAAAAGTGAGAAGTCATCAGAATCACAGCAAATTGCTGTAATTGCGTTGGATAAGTCGGATACAGATGTGTGAATCAAGGACAAGAAACCTAGAGTCAAACATTGCCAATGCCCTTACCTGCCGTCAGTTTGCACCAATCCAACCGGTCGTAGCAACACAAGTGTCAGTCTATCCTTTAGTAAAAGACTTAACAAATAAGCTTGTATAAGATGTTATTTTCGGAGTTGTCTATTACGCCAGAAACGTCACAGACTTTGTCGGAGGCACATCCTGAGGTTATGCAAAAATGATTTTTGAGCACACTTGTGTTGTTGACACTCCGTATGTAGTATGTGTGGTGTTTCGCGTGTTTTGAGTGTGTGTTTGATGCAGTTGTGTCCGATTCTGTTTATTGCCGTGCGTTTGGTTCGAATAAGTGCCGTGTTGTGCCCTTCGGCGCAGTCTGTCGGAATATTTTGTTCAACATTTTGAGATGCCTTGAAGAGTAGCCAATCAAGTTTCAACACCAGCAAATTTGGCGGGAAATCGTCGACGAAGTGTCTTCGGTATGAGGCTCGATAGGGTCGCGTCTATAAGTTAAAGCTCCTAATGGTCTTTTCGAGGGGAACACGAAAATATAAGTTTTTAGATGTAATGTAATTCCAAACAAATAGTACCATATTGTTAAGCATGTCATGGTCGTTCTGAAAACTTAACTTTTTAAATCATACGTGACCGAAAACATGTTTTCAGCCAGATATTTTCTGATTGGTTCACTAGATTTAGACGCAACATTGTGATTGGTCCATTTTGTGGTGGTGCGGCTGCAACCCGCCAGCAACTATATAAAAGACGCTGATTTTGCACTGGGAGCAGTTGATTTACCGGAAGCATAAAGGCCACACGTCGGTTGTGCGTCCGATTGGTGCAAAGCAAGCTTTAGTGGTGTTTCGATGGTGCACTTTAGAAGCCTTTTGGATAAAATTTAGTTTTGGATAAGTTGCCAAGGGGCGAAAATCGTTAAAAGTTAAACCCAGGACAGCGTTCGTTCTGGAAGAAAAATTTGGCGGGAAGCCAGTGTAAAATATAATTGTGACGAAAAGTTAGACAAGAATATAAATATAACTAGAAGTTATAGCAGTGTTTCCCTAACTTGTGTCCGTTCGTCGCGCATTCGTCTTCGTGAAAGTCAACGACGCACAACGCTGGGACCCGAAGATACACGCAACTAACACACATATATTGGTCGAGCTCAAGTCTTACCTCGTTGAAAACTTCGTACTTAGTCTTTATCTACATCCAGATACCTTAAGACATGCGTCGGACGAGGAACTAAAGTTACTACGGAACCTCGCATCAAAATCGGAGTCGGTGGCTTCGACTACGTCACAGCTTAACACCATCCCTGCAGCTAAGATAGCTAGAAAACGACGCAACCACCTGTTCTCTCGTTGATGGCCCCTATACAACCATTAACGATCGATAATAAACTGTTAGAACCGGAATCGATATATGGTTCGTCCTTGTCGTCTTCCACAGAGCACTCGTAATCTGGAGAGGACGAACAAGCGGAAATGAGCGAGCATGAATCCGTGTACGGAAACAACAATATCCATTCCATACTGGCCATAGGTCATGACTTCTGTGCCGCAACCTCTATCGTTGTCTGCTGCACGGGTGTCTTCCACACTACTATCAGAGTTATATCACACTTCACTTCGCGTCATGACGCCAGAGGATTATAGGCTACCACGTGCGAACACAGTAGGCATAAGACGAAATATCTGGACCCTCTACCCCCAAGTGAGCCTGTATACATAGTCTATCTAGAAATGTCATGACACTTCTGGATAATGACCGCCCTAAGACCGGAAACTGAGATTTTTAATATTTTAACGTTTCAGACAATTCTGAGCAACTTTCATTTTCTGACCCTCGGATCCCCCCTAAGGTGTGAAATTGAGATTTTTACATATTTGAACGTTTCAGACAATTCTGAGCAACCTAGCATTTTACAGCTTTGGCATTTTAATAAGTTTCTGTTTGATTATTGATGTCAGGAATGGGTATATTGCCATAAACAGTGCATGGAACTGGCAAAACCGATATTAATGAGCGTTGCAGAAAGGCTAGATTTCACATTTTCCGTGACATTGTGTTCATTTACTACGCGTGTAACGATAATAGCCTCGTGTTTACAGAAAATGATGAGTTTGCACTGCACAAGTGGTGTATAATATCTCATTTACTGGGCAGCTGTTTGCACCTCTAATGCAATGATATTTAATTTATCGAAGTCAAAAACAGTTTTACCCAACAGTTTTAAAAATGTAGGCGCTTAAAGAAGATGCTAAGAACTACCACTCTTCTGTTTTGTAATTTTGCTTTCTATTGTGAATACTGTGTTTGTGAATTAAAATAAAATTCCTGAATTTTACTAGTACAATATGACGAGTATTCTTGTGACTATCAATCAGCATGTGTTTTGCTTGAAAAGGCCGAAATTTATCAGGTGTCTAAATTCATGACCTTGAGATTATCTGATCAATGTTTAAAACCTTAATTCATAGATTTACCTAAATAGATCAAAATTTTAAAAAGAGGCGAAACAACGTATTCTAACTTAGGATGATTTACGGACGGACTGAGAAGAGTTTCAGCATATTGATGGGTTGTTTTGAAAACGCATTGAATATATGACTAACATATATCAAGAATAGAAAATAAAACAGTTAACAATAAAACATAGAATTCATATAGTAAACTAGACCGTTTTCGCTACCTAGTACTGAAAATTACACATGGGACCATAATAATTACGATACTGAAGACCTAAAAATTAAGGATTCCGCAAAACCCATTCTAAAGAAATGATCAGTACACTAAGACTTCTCATATATTGTTTGATATGCCTCGTGGATATCTCGAGAATTCAAGCAATATCCAAAAGACAAATACCTTGCTATTAATATCAAAAACCGATAGAAGGGCAGTTCACAATAATTGACTGATACAGAGCATCCAAATGTGCTCATTCAAAACTTGATGTGAAAAAGAAGCAATCTAGCGATCCACAACACGCTGATAAATATAACCAAAATGGGCTCATACAGGATTTGAATGAAACGTATGTTTACGCTATACTTTGTCCTAAAATAAACTGGTCCTTTGGAAAATATAAAGTCCTTGTGGGATAGTAATACAATAAATCACTTAACAGGCTACTAAGAAACGACTAACACGACGTCATCGAATACACCAAACGCTTCACGGCAAAATAGATCGATTTTTATATACATTGTAAAACATATGTAAAAAATAAATACCAAACCGCAACAGCAGCCCTCTCGTGTCAGAGGATTTGGGATCAGCTGTCAGCATAACAACTGAAATTGGACTTACACAACTCGTTTGGCTTCACACCTATGTTGCGTCCACGCGCATGAGCTAAACCTAAAGTGGCAACTGCAAGTAACCGAGTATTTGAGTGACATTTTAAAACATATATATTGCAGTATATAAGTCCGTGTTCAAATTCTAAATTACAATTCTATTAATAAAATAATGCTTCTTATCTCAAAAGAAATCTTTTTTTTTTCAAAAATACCGACAAATACCTTAATTATTTATAACTTTAAAACTACACATAGACACACATCCGAAGTTTTTGTCGATCTGCCACTCGATTATGGTGACAAACTAGAGCTGGAGGACTGATACTTGACGACCTGCTTGATACTAATGCCTCGAGCGGCGAGCACGCAGCTCTGGCAGTGAGGCTTTGACAAAATTTTAGACGAAGATGTCTTTTACCCAAAGACATCTGTTAATATGTTTGACGAAGGTAGGTCTCATAATATGGGAAAATGGGCAGCAAAACATCAAGGACGAATGCCTACTTTAATCCCACGATAGCTGTAGAATTATCTGATACGTCACAGCTAATCATCCAATGACTGTAGACATTCCAGAAATATGACAAAGTTAATCACACAATGACAATATCATTGTTGTAAACGGTCTCAATTCTAGTGATACGGTTACACTACGGCTGTATAACGTCCTCTTACAGTCCCAGTAGTTTCACAATATCTGAAATAATATGCAAAAAATAAATATTCCGGGGCTATTAAGGCATATTCTAAGTAAATATAGCCAGCTGTCTCCACATTTCTTTTCGCTGTCTTCCAAGAAATCAATTAGGATTTCACATAACAATAATTTATGTTTGGAACTACAAAACAGATTGAACACTAGCACTCTATGTACTTCAAAATGGTTTGCAAACTCTATAACGGTCACCTGGCACTGAAAAATACCTAGTAATTTTTTTATCTTTTTCTGGAATTTCAGTGCAATTTGTTCTAATATAAAAATTGAAATATAAAGACGGTAACGAAGTTTTACCACTTTTCTGCAAAACCTTTTTCCTGGGGTTCTAAAATTTTGATAAAACAGTTTTCAGACTTAACTGGAATTCACTTTGTACCGAAATTTCATCAAACACAAATAATATGAAATAAGATTGTAGAAATAAGCTTATAATTAACTATACGCAGAAAAACTTTTCTAATCTTAATCAAATAAAAGAGACCCTAGATTTGATCCATAGCATGGAAAATGCGAGGCAAAGTTGTTACTTAATTATGAAATTAAGTAACTATCTTCTTCCTCGTCGTTGTCACCATCGCCTTTTTCTTACACCACCTTTATCCAAACCATTAAAAGCAAAAGCCGTTTTAACATTTTCCTTTCAAGGTCGCTCTGACAATGTTTCTATCTCCAGCTGACCTTTCCAAAGAAGGAAGGGGGTTTATTGTCATTTCCTGACGCGTATATTTTATGAACTGTTTTGAAAGTTGGAATCATTGTAGTACCACTGACACTAAATTGCTTTTTTCAAAACTTTTCTCTGAAGCAGCTTCATTTCTTTGGCATTTCAATTAACTTCTGAAAAGTGTAATTTAGCCTCCCCGTTACTACTACAAGACATGTCTTTCTTACTTAATATATAATGCAGCATTTTCTTCCTGCTACTCTAGCTTTAGACCATTTGTATCCTAGTTAATGGATAGCAATCAATACTTAGAACCTTATAAAACTTTCATGCCTTGTCACTTTTATTTTCAGCTTATTTGGAATAAGAAAAGCGAATTGTAACCAGAAACATTTGATGTTTTGTATGCACAATGGATATTTTTTTTATAATACCACTACAAGTATTTAACTTTACTCATCAATCACTAACCTTCGCATGTAATACACAGCGAGGAAGCACCCGATTATAGCTGATAACGTATTGGACACCAACTAACAAAGTGTCAGTGCCATGCAGTTCTAATACAATGCATATGCTCATAAACTTTGCTCCTTTGCTCCTCAATCATTATCCGTGGCATAAACTCATAAACTTCTCTTTTTTGTGTGTTGAATTGAGAAATATTAGCTGAGCGAAAACAAAATTCACGTTCAAGATTTTGTATCAATGCTGTATATGTGAACGTTCATGGTAGAATTAAAGATAAAATGTAAAAGTGACATCAGTCTTAGTAAACAAACTCTGTAGAAATCATTTTCCTTCAAAGTGTTAAGTAGTTTTAAGAGAAAGACCTGTGCGTGTGTGTCTAGGAACTTTATTTACCACATGCCTGAAGCAAATAACAATTAATACGAACAAAACAAATCACAACATAAGGAAGGGTGTTTATTAACAGCAATAAAAATTAAAGTATTCTGTCAATTTGTACTATTTCAAAAACTAGAGGCCGATGGCTAAATTTATTATAGACAAAAACTACTTTAAAAATCCCTTACTAATACATTTTATTTTATTACATCCCCCTTTTATCATGTCCGTATTAAAATATCGATTTTTTCTTGCTGTTTGCTTGCTATTAACGTATACTTACAGTGTAAACTAATGAAAATCAGTTTTAAGGAAAGATCCTACAGAGTAATGCAAGGTAAGAACTTATGATAACCACTTTTGCTAGAAAAAATGTTTTAACTTTATTATCGCAAAATATGCAAGAACATATTTGTGGTAAAAACTAAGAGTTTGACTGTTATGAAATTATTATACTGCGCTACCTTTTCGTTACCTGCATCAAGAGAAAATAACTTTTCGATTTCTCGCATCGTAATTTTGTGTAAAAAATGGTTATCTTGACATTTGAATATATATTTAAAATACACATTTTTGCATTTAAATAATGCACGAGCTAAAGGGGGACCATTATTATGCAACCTTTTAAAATTTAATCAAGTTGTAAGTTTATTAGGCTCAAAGATCAAAATGCGTAATATCTAGTGTGATGTTTACTCGAGTACATACAAACAAGGAATATATCTAAGATTTTTTAATTCAAAGTGGTTTCCAGAAAACTCCTCCTACACGGTTTGTAGTAGAAAGAAGCATTTGGCAGAAGTATTCAAAAACCTATTCCATCACGAAAGATTGCAGGAAATAGCGCTTAAATCCTTCTTTCAACACGTGTACGGTGTTAGTAGGCAGTAACATCATGGATGGAATCTTGACATTCAGTGTCAAGGTCATGTTACTTTTGTATATTGAAATCCGTTAGAGAAAAATTGTCCATTATCTCGAAAACGGATAGAGATAAAATCGCTAGAGCGTTTTTGAGCTTATTTTCGACAATTTCGGCCTAAATTACGTTATATAAGAGGTACCTCGGTGACTTTGACCTCCTCCGTCATGGTCAAGGTCAAAAACCGGAAGTTGACTATTATCTCAAAAACAATTTTCAGCGTATTTTCCACCCTTTCGGCCTAGAAGATGTTACATAAGAGGTACCTCGGTGACCTTGACCTCCTCCGTCATGGTCAAGGTCAAAAACCGGAAGTTGACCATTATCTCGAAAACGGTTACAGATAGAGCGATTTTAAGCTTATTTTCGAACCTTTGGGCATAAAAGACGTTATATAAGGGGTAACTCGGTGACCTTGACCTCCTCCGTCATTGTCAAAGTCAAAAACCGGAAGTTGACTATTTATCTCGAAAACGGTTAGAGATAGAGCGATTTTGAGCGTATTTCCCACCCTTTGGGCCTAAAAGACGTTATTTAAGTGATACCTCGGTGACCTTGACCCCCTTCGTCATGGTCAAGGTCAAAAACCGGAAGTTGACCATTATCTCGAAAACGCTTAGACATAGAGCGATTTTGAGCTTATTTTCGATCCTTTGGGCTAAAAGACGTTATATAAGAGATACCTCGGTGACCTTGACCTTCTCCGTCATGGTCAAGGTAAAAAAAAGGAAGTTGACCATTATCTAGAAAACGGTTAGAGATAGACCTGTTTTGAGCTTATTTTCGACCGCTTGGGCCTGAAAGACGTTATATAAGAGGTAGCTCCGTGATCTTGACCTCCTCTGTCATGATCAAGGTCAAAAACCGGAAGTTGACCATTATCTCGAAAACGGTTAGAGATAGAGCGATTTTGAGCGTATTTTCGACCCTTTGGGCCTAAAAAACGTTATATTAGTGGTACCTCGGTGACCTTGACCTCCTCCGTCATGGTCAAGGTCAAAAACCGGAAGTTGTCCATTATCTCAAAAACGGTTATAAAACTGAATTTGATTATTTGAGATTACGTTATATTTACTTCGATGTCCTTGTTCATGATAATAATTCGGAAGCTGACAATTATGTGGAAAGAGTGAAAAATGTGTCTTTGACCAGATAGATTGTACCATTGCAAGTGGGTGTCATTTCGCTACGTGTAGCGAAATTCGGTCTAGTTATTTCTATGCCTCTATTTCTCTTTGCTGTATAAAAGGCGCTGCAATATGGATGTTATGACACGTGACAGGAAGATGCCACATGGAAGTATTCCAAAGCTAGCATGAAGATAGTGTCCACATTATCACCGGCTGTTATACATACACAACAAACGAAACAAACAAAATCCTCCAACGTTCTTTTTCCGTCTTCTGCTCATAAGCTAGAAAATGCCACACAATTTTCCCACTCAGGGATGGCCAGTATTGAAGCTAAGTCATGGAATGAAACGTCTATGGTTGGCAAACCTCAGACAAGTTCATACTGGTTATGGGATCGTTCTAAAGTAACATAATATTTAAGGGTATTATGCTTACAGTCTTCTGCTATATCAGCTAGAGAGCATCTTTTCTTATTTTCTTTAGATTCTTAAGAAATGAGTCGTTTTCTTGTTGCCTTGCAAGGCGTCGAGTTCGAAACTGAGAATTTGTAGTTCGTTTATTGCTAGAACATAAAATTTCATTGGTCCTAATTCTATCACTCTCGGTTGGACAGATTCCGTCATTTCTTCGAAGACCGCTTGATTGAAAGGTCATGTGCTTGTTTTCAGCGAGAGGCTGCGATACCCCCCGATTTGATATATTTTTCTGGAACAAACCCCTGCCCGACATGTTGTTATCAACCACTGTATCTGTGGGTTTAGTTGTTGATTGATAATTGATCCTCTTCCTGCTACTAAGCTTCTCCTTACTGTTATTATAGCTTTTGAAATGAGAGTGTGATACCATTGACATCCTTTTACCAGATGGTATTTCAGGCAAGAATGATTGATTTTTCGTTTTTATTCTGGCATATGGAGAACCGATGTTCAGTTTATGAACATTAGACGGCAGCTCATGTGTTGGAGTTGGTGGCGATGCCTCCACACTTTCATCAGAGTTTGATAGTGACCGGACTGAGCTTTCGGCTACCTCTTCGTATATCAATGTACTTGCTCTTGGTATCTGTGTGTTTTCTATACCTGATTCAATCCAAGATTGAATATTTTTGCTTTTGCTTTCGAACTGAAAATATTGAGATTTCCGTTTTCTTTCTTCTTTATTTCTTTGTCCTTCCCGATCTCGGTTTAACGCTAATGGAGTTAGATGAGCCGGTGAACATATAAAAGGATTACATGAAATTCTTTTGCAATTCAGATTGCAATGATCATATGAATTCTTGCCATTGAAGCAAGCAGCACGGGATTTGCTTATCTGAGGCAGCATTGACCATTTACGAGATGCTTTTGGACTGTTTTCAATTTGTGTGGAGCTTTGAGAAAAGGAACTGGCGTCTGAGTTGTCGTAAGTTATTTCTTCGCTCATAGATGAATCAGCATTACAGAGAAGAAGATCCAAGCCAGTTGAATTGCTTGTTGTAGAACCTTGAGAAAAACAACCAAATAGAGAGGAGTATGTTTTTTATTGTGAGTGCGCAACGTTTATTCCAACTTAGATTATGTACATGAGACATAACAATTCGCTAGTACCGTACATAACATTCTGAAGCATTCAAAGTAATGAATGTAAGTTCATTATACATCACACCTATTAAATAAAAAAGTACATCTGTTCAACTCACTACCCAACCATAAATCTTATTCAAATATTGCATGCGTTTTCTGATCAAGTGAAAATCAAATTAGACAAATTAAAGTAATATTGCACGATATTAAAAGAAAATAATTCACAACAGGCCAAAAAAAAAAAAAAAAAAAAAAAAAAAAAAAAAAAAAAAACAAATACATCACATGCAGTGCCAATCTTACTTTTTCTGTTTTAAATATGATAAGTCGCATGCGTGGCCATTTTTACTTGCTTGGATTATTTTTCATTTTAATAGTAATCTGTAAATATTAAGCACCACTTGCAAAACCTAGTATATTCTGTCGTTAGAGATATTTTTTCTGTATTATTTACACTATGAACCATTGCTAGCAGAGTATACTAGTTCTATGAGTTATACTTGAAATATTAAAAAGAAGATAACAATCTTTCATTGTGTGAATTTATTAATTGTCAATTTAGAATGTTATTACCTGAACTTGGTGAAACGCTTGCATCTCTAGAAATAGGAGGCAACAAATTTCTGCTAAGTGTTTGCCGTCTTCCTAAATCACAGGTAAAATCAAATGGAATTAAAAAGTTAAATTACAAACAGAAACCAAATATTTGAAACAATAATACCTGAATTGGCGGAATAAGCGCCAAATTGCAAAATTTGGCAAAAACAAATCCGCCAAAAAAGCTTAAGTTCTGCTAAATCAACAAGGAATAGCCTAACTTGTTTGTAGACAATTCAGTATATAGACCTGAAATGTGTTATTTACATAGAAATTCGGCTGTCTGACAACATATTCTGTGTTTATGTACAAATGACAGACTACTGAATCTCACTCTACTTAAAAAGACCCTGAAGTACCATAGACGTATTTCCAAAAATTTTATTTTAGTGCTTGACTCACTTTCTTAACGTTCTAGGATTAAATACCCTGGGCTACTCCCTTTCATATTCACGCGACTGTCCTTCACAGTGCAAAAATGGGCGACCATTTTTTTTGAGATGGGATGGTAGCACAAAGATGGTTTTAAGAGAACCCTTAGTTTTTTTGGATCAGAGGTTGATCTATGCTCGTGCAATATCCCCTGGTAACCCATGCATTCCTTAGATCGACACATCGGACCCATGTTCTACAATGTAGTTATGTAAGGCATGATTGTACAGCATGCAGATCACAACGGTGCATTTCTATTTTAGCAGGTCTATTTTAGCATGATCAAGACATGAATAGTGGAATTTTTTAAGCTGTTTCACTACATTTTAGGACTTAGTAATTTAACAAAACTAAGTTGGATATACATCCTATCTTGCAAAATATCTCATCCAGTCAGTTAACTGTACTATATCCGATATATAAAGATTTCTCAAGCATGCACATACAAGACAGCTATCACTTTCTACAAGAACTACAGATAAGAAAAGATATATTGTAAATTTGACGTACCTTGGAAATTGCCATCTATAATATTTATACGAATTTGCAAGCCACAAAGTTCTGTTTTGTCAATGATTTCAGACTACTCAGTCAAAACAATTTGATAAAATATTTGAAATTAGCTGCAGCGTGTTTGATGAACTAATTAATAGACTTCATTGAATATCTTCCGCTGAAGTTTGTAACATGTTCGTTAGCGCTTACTTAATTTGAACAATAAATTGATCTGTAGTGCTATACCTGCCATGTGGTAAACGCTCCTGTGTTCTTCATCTATTTCCCCTGATAAAATTTTCGTTGTCAAGGAACGTAAAGATATAGGTGCTAGGTATTTTGGTTTCTGTCTTTGCAAAGACATAGTTGGAGATGGAGCAATAATGTCAATTTCTGGAGGAAAAAGGGGATCATCTACAAGCAAAAGTATAAACTTTACAACACGTGCTACTCTCAAAAGCGTTCGTTCGTCTCATTAAATGTTTTATACTACTTTACATTAAAGCTTTTCTTTGAAAACAAGCAAAGTAAATAGAAATTAAATAAGCATGCAGACAAAAAGTTGTTGTAAACAAAAGAACTTACCTTCTGAGTGGTCATTTTGTTCTCGCAGTTTGCTTAGCATGCTTTGACGTATGCTCAAACCTCATTCAAACCTCCAATTGGATTTATATTAGAGTGTTTAGAGATTATAATTGAACATATACTTTCATTTGCAGGTAACACGTTTTTACAACTTACAAAAGATGCATCAAAATACTTATTTTTCTTTATACTGAGGCTCCCTGACTCTTAACTGCCACAACGTTACAATAGAGTCCTTGCTGATCATTCGCTTTCAGTATAGGTGATACTGCATGAGGAATATTTTTTATAAGTGAATCGAAAGATTCGTCTTTTTTGCTATCGGTTAATACACTGGAAATGTTACTCTAGTCACAACTGTACACATTCCGTTCAATTTAAATCTCTATATCAATACTTTCCGTGGATGTTAGGGATTTTTTTCCATTGTCTGTGTGTCGTAAAAGCGTCACACTGTTTTTCTTGTTTTTTTACGCACAATGTGAACTTTTTCAACAGACTGAACTCTAGAGTGTGGTACAGAAATTTTTTCTGTTTACGGAACAGTTGTATTTTTCCATCACCTTCAACAATCAAATAATATCTTTTCCGTTTTTGCCAAACTTCTTTGAACACCGAATAAATTCCATATTTAAGTTGCTTGATATACTTCACAAAACACCAAGGAATGAAGGGCTACTCTCAATCTTTTTTATGAAATATGAGAAAGTGGTGATTAAATTGAAATTTTAAATTGCTTCTTATTTTTTTATATTATTCTTACAAAAGATATAGTGCTGAAGGTTAATAATAGCAAGAAATTATTTTACTCTACTTAGTAGTTATGAAGTTTTCAAATTTTCACCAGTTAACCTGTTTTACATGACGGGCATTTTTCTCTATTTAAGAGTTAAGAACCTGTTTAAAATCTGCATTGAATAACCTATTATATGTCGAAAGCAACAGCTGGTTGACCAACAGATATATCACTTGCATAAATGCACAATTTATAAAAATAAACAAACAAACAAAGAGTGTGAGCGTCTGATTAAACATCACGTTCAAGACACAAAGATTTGTCTTAATCTTCAATTGATAATAGTTACATTTAAATCTTCAAAAAGTAATTGCACCAAATCACACCAAATCAAAGAAAGGAGTAAGGATGTTTCTATCTCACTCTTTATTCTATAATCTGTTCCCCAGTTTCTCTCTGTATCATTTTAATTGGCGAAAGCTTGCGGAATGATTTTTTCTGGAATGATCACAATCTGCTTGTTGTCTATCTTTACCTCTGTAAGGAATATAGTTGCCGTTAATAGTAGATTATGTCTCGAATCCATGGAAAATGACGCAGAATTTGTCACATCCTTCAAATTCAAGAGGTGATTTTGTCCTTAACCTTTTATTACTCTGTGAGACGTAAGAATACGCACACTAGATTTTTAGGCAGTTTAAGCATTCCATTGCTTCATAAGAAAATTCTTACGAACTTGCTATGTTATCTATGTATAACTTGTTTCTGACACTGCATTACTCATTTATATTAAACGTTTGAAAACATTTATCAAAATGTTAAGAATCCAGCTGCATGTTGTCGGATTTCTATTTTATCTCTATCGCTATTCCGTATCCAAGCAAATATTTACACCTTGTAACAGATGCGATGTGCAAATTTCCGCTTCCTCTGTTGTTTTCTACGATAACGTCATACTAAAACATTAGCAGCATTATTGGTGGTATTTGCCTTTTAAGTAGTTAGTTTTACATAAATATGTTTGTCCCTGTTCGTCTCATCGATCTTTTGGGAAAAAAGACTCCTCTTATAAAATGTAAGCGTATAAAATTTAAAAAGAAGGTTGTAACAATATACCTGTTCCATAAATGTTGTGTAGAAATGGCTTTTCAGACAATTTGCATGGGTTTGAAATCGTTTATTAAATATTAGTTCAAACATTTTTAATATTAAATCTAAAATATTTGAAATATATTTTATTGCAAATTAAAAGATAAAGGATCTCGATTCCAAAAAATTCCGAGCTGCACAATCGTGAGACTTTTAAAGATCAAATTTTCATTTGTAATTTTTTCGGAAATAAAAAAGTGGTATATTTCTCAAATTCAATGATTAAAAAGTAACACATTTTCTAATTTTGAAGTATCTGAAATTATATCTTGGTTTAATATAGCTGCAGCTCTTTAAACTTAACTAGTCCATTGGTTTTTCATATTCTATGAATTGTTTTGTTTGTTCCAAACCACTTATATTTTAATTAACATTAACTACAAAGAAAGAAATAACATATTATATAATTTACTAAGTGCAACGTTAAACCGCTAACTATTACCCGACATTATTAAACATTTAGTCTGCCTCCATCTTAAGTTAGAAAACAAATAAAATTATTTAAACCTTACCGTTTTGCAGTATTGACGAAACTCTACAGTAACGATGTCGCAGAACATTTAACAGTGAATAAGTAAGCATGGCAGACAAGTAAACGATATGTGTATACTACGAAAGCCCATTTCGTTTTTCTTACCACCTGTTCTTTTGTGTAAAGTTCCAACTGAGTTAGTTGTAAGTTACTTGTTACTTAGTACTAAGTTAAACCGGGAAGTGTGGGCGGTAATTGCAGTTTTATGTTCTTAGCTCTAACTTTCTACAAATTTTGTACTTAGCTGTGTTAAGAAAAATCTTCCGTTAAGACAAACAAAGAAATGGTCTTTGGTAGTATACGTAAGTTTTTATTCTCATTAGACTGGAGAAAAGTTAAATTCTGCCTTGAGAAGTGTATTCATAATAAAGGCTAATTGTAGATAGAGTTGACATCAATTACGTTTTATTTTGCGATGAGCGTATACCACAGACTTATAAATTTGTTAATTTTTACATTTTAGAAAAGTCGAAAGAGGGTTGTCAACTATACCATATTGCTTGATTTGATTTTCAGTAGTGCTGGGACGAGTACTCGAATTGTCGAGTACTCGCTCGATTTGCAAGTATTCGATAATGAAAAAAATATTCGATTATATTCGATAATATTAAAGCACGTGAATATGTTATCTCTGCTTATTTAGGCTTTTCTAAACTGAGCAAAACTTCAATATAAATACAGAATTATAAGAAACAGGATCTAGAATGTACACTTGAACTAGAAATTGTCCCATACATACCTGAATTCTGTTCTTACCTTCATTTGAAAAATAGATTAACTTGTGACTGGTATCATAAATTCAGTTCATATCTTAAAACCGAACAACTTAATAATATTGCTCAATATGCTGTGGTTATTTCCAATAACTAACTTTTGAAATATATGTGCTTTTACAAAATGAAAGAAATTCTAATAAGAAAAAATAACAATACACAGCAGTAGCACTAACATTTTAAGAAAACTGACTCAATGAGTATGTTGTATGCATTAAGTACGCACGCAACGATTCGAAGAGAAAATTAATACAATATTTATTTTTTCTTAGACGACTTAAAAAATACTATTCAACATAAAATGAAAAAGATACTTGAATTTTCAAACACCTGATATATGCTTAACCAATACGAAATCGTGTACACTTAACCAAATATATCAGAATGTCAGAATTTTCAGCATTCACTTAAATTTTGCCAAATAAAAATACCACAACACCAAAATATGTATTGCCATCAAAATTTCTTACCATCAAAATTTTTACCTTTACCTTTATCTTTATACCAATATGATCTATGTTTAAACGCTTTCTTTTTCTATGAAAATTGCTACGAAAATCAACTTATTTTGTGTTAAACTTTGAATAAAACCCGAATTGCGCAGTTTCGTGTCCAGTCAGAAATCCAAAATGGCGGATAGGCTTAGCCGCTCAGGATCGAAGAGTGGCAGTTCAATGAAGTGTGCCGTTTTTCCGTCGGTTTTATTGCAGAAATATTACTAATTTTGACATATAAACTCCAGCATGGGCAAGCAATTTTTATTAGATATTCAATGCTCGGCTATATTGGGGGTAATATCATTTGTGTTAATATAGCTATAGGAGATTCCAATTGATATTTGAATTGAATTACTGTGGCGTGTCGGACAAAGTACTCAAATATTATTCGAATATACTTGAAAAAGTTGAGCGAGTACTCGAATACCAATTCGGGTGCGAGTTTTCAGCACTAGCGCTGTTGCCTTTTCGAAGTGGTACATATTATTCCTTTCGTGGTGAAAATATACACCAGTACAATAAGTTTGACAAATAGCCATGGTAGTTGACTAGTGCTTCGCAGTTGCGTAATTTAGATATAGTCATCGGGTTGGGTGCATCGATCACTTCGAAGCGCAAGAGATGATCTGTCTCGAGAACCAATGAGTAGCATATCATCAAGAATATGTTTCAGATCCTGAAGCTCTTGTTGAATGGCGCATTGTCAAAGCAATGCATCAAATACGCAAGCAATTCCTTACCCTCGAACAACGGTTACGTACGCAGTCTTGAGATCTATCTATACGAACCCGTATTCAACTGCCAGAGTTTCTTACATGCTCTCATTCGTGGGTAAAAGATAGGAGTCGATGTGTAGCGGTGTGTTCACAAATGCAGTGAAATAGTTGCATACCGTTACTGGACCGTCAGTCTTGGAAATTTTATCAACAGGTGCTCCAGATCGTGGCGAACGGAACTTGCTGTAGATTGCAGACCCTGAGTGTAACTCCCTCCTTCAGATGTAACGTCACAGTTATACTTTAACTCATCTTAATCGCTTGTGAAAACTTGGGATATTTGTGTAAAGCTTTTTTTCGACCACCAATCATGTTCTTTGACATTCTTTCTTTCTTTTTTGGTCAAATCAGTGACTACAAAATATCATTGCTCTGCTCCTTGAAAAACATAAAAATGCAAATGGCGTTCTCACCATCAAATTCTCCAGGAGCATTCTTATAAAAACAGTTCTTTGGTGTTGGACTTGTGCTTGCTTTCTTCAGCTTTCGTTTTCTAAGATGGGCGTTGGAAATACCGTAGCGTTTTATTGACAATTTTTATTGACCCCATGTCAAACTCTATCTTAACTGGTTTACCATTCACCTCAGGACTGGCAGTATTACTATCCCTTTTCCTCTCACTGGTGTTGTTAGCACCACAAGCAACTTTTATGTAGCTTAAATTTGTTCTGGAACTATTGTCATTATCCGCCTCTTCCTACTCCATGGTTGGAAAATTGAAAAGTATTTTTAAGAGTAGACTTGAACGGGTCCGATCTAGCGTGTTTTGACGATTTCCTTGTCTTTTTAGCTTTGCATCTGCGTTTGGTATGGCCCTTTCATACGGAACTGGTTTGCAAATTTCATCTTTTAAACGGTAGTCATAAGCGCTTTGGTTCTTCCACACTTGAAATGGACGGTGTCAAGCAGAAAATATAGCATAACATTCATTCCTTAACTAAAACTTCATAGATTTAAAATCTCATTGCTTCAAATTTTAGAGGTTTTTAACAAAGACACAGTTCTTTGACATGACACTTGCAAGTTTCTGATGTCCTGCTAGCTTGAAATAATACTTTGGTTTCTCCTTCTACAGGTCACCTTTCCAGCCTAACAATCAATGTAGTATGGCAACTCATCAAATGAAACACTGCAACACAATTTGCTACAACTGCATTGCTTGTTTTGTGGAAATGTTGAAAACGATGTCTATTTATTTGATCGCCATGTTTGGTTGCCCTGAACTGAGCATGGACGGTGTCAAGCAGAAAATATAGCATAACTAACATTCATTCCTTATCTAAAACTTCATAGATTTAAAATCTCATTGCTTCAAATTTTAGAGGTTTTTAACAAAGACACAGTTCTATGACATGACACTTGCAAGTTTCTGCAATGATTTTGAAATTTGTTTTAATGGCAGAGATGATGAATAAAAATAAATAGGTAGTTTCTTAGAGAAGTACAAAATAAGGATAGAGTCAAAATCACTCTCTTTTAGGTTAAATGTGTTTTGATTCAGAGCAAAACTGAATCAGAAAATTTTTTGAACACAAGTCAGAAATTGAAATTTGAAATTATGTTTTTTTCTTGTTATTAGTTTAAGAAGAGTTTTCAATGTAACAAAAATTAAATCAAGTCCAAATGAGGAATGAAATTTCAAGAGATGTTTTTTTCTGCCCATAATTCCCAGAAATGAGTATTAACGATTGCAATAAATCCCACACGGTAATAGCTAGTAAATCCAACACTATTTGAGAAAATTTGAAAGTGAATGTGTGCTCAAATGTAGGATTTCATCGAAAGGCAAAATACAATCAAGCGCAAACGATATGACTGACAGTTGGAGCAATTTTGCTCATTCATCTATTTTTGTTGTTGAAGACTTAGGGAAGTATTTTCATTACACATGAGTTTCAATACACAAGTTTTACTTTCTTTGATTGCTTTGAATGCACATATTGATAAAGTCTACGGTGCATGTACAAGGGACGAGTATCTCTTGCCTGTATTTGTTTGTAATTTTAAAATGATTTTATAATTATGTACTGTATTGAAAACCTTGGCAAAAATTACAGTCCTATTTCAAATGCCAAATAAAATTATGTATTATTAGCAAATATAAGAATAAGCAAAAAAATACGACTTTATTTGCTTGTTAATAGGAACAATAAATGGCACCTTAAATCTTTTAAAAGCTTTTTGCGTACAGGTTAAGCTTAGAACATACTAAATTACTTATACTGTCTCTGCAGATTATAACTCAATCTGAATTACTTCTCCTTAAAACCGCATAGCATTATTAACAAGATTATCTCTATGTTCCTATTGACACCGATTGCAAAATACTTTATACCCTATAGTATGTTTTATTTTCAGTTCGTATTGAAAGCAACTAGCTTTGCTATTTATGTCTCTGCAGGACTGTAGAAGTGTTATGCTATTTTTTCGGTTATGGCTTGTAAATCCACTGGTCTACCCCCTAGAAAGCGGTTGTCATTTAGATTGTCGGTACAGTCATTTTCTGGTTTTCCACCTTCAGGGTTTGGTTTTTGCTTGCCAGGGACCTCTTTTCGAATGCACCGTTGGTCAAACATTATAGACAGTGTCAAAAGCATTCATTGTGATTTTAAACTATACGATGAACTGTTAGTTAACATCTCCACATTTCTTGTGATTTTAAACTAGACGATGAGCTTTTGTGAACATCTCCACAATTTCTGATCTGGAACACTGTTACCTTACAATTTCTTACAGCTTTCCAATATTTTGCTACCGCTTTGTTATTTTGACAGATTTTTAGTTTTATTATTTTTCGCTTGTATATATTATATATTGTATAAAATATATATATTATATATATTATATATTGTATAAAATAGGCGCTATCGAGACCGCCTTAAAATTTCGACTTTACCACTAATATAATATTTCCGAAGACTATTTAGTTTTTATTTTATTCGTGATTTTATATCTTAAATATTGACTTTCAACCAAAATTGCCCAAAAATATAAATATATTCAAAACAAAATTAAAAAAAATATATGTTGTACCGCTAATACCATATATATAATAGATATATATGCTTGGTCCCGATAATGCCTATATATATAAGAAGTCGATCTAGAAGAAATTCATTAAAAAGAGCTTTTAGTCTAACTGGATGGGGCTGTTATTTTTTACATTTGACTTACTTAAGCTAGCCCAAAATAACTACGCCCCTTTCACCAGTCTTTCTCTGTCACTTTGCCCTTCCTTCTCGAGGATTAGTTAATGCACTGAAAATCAATTAAGTCAGTCCACTGAAAGCTATCTTTGATGTAAACGTTAATGTAGAAAGTTTTATACTTTTCTAAATGTATCATTTCGTTACAGAAGCGAAGTGCGACTCTAGTTTAAATGTGCTTTTGGAAAATCTTTGATATGGTGTTCTTTGGAATGACATGAAAGACTTACGATAAACTCGGCTAGATTAAAGACATTAGTTATTTTTAAGTCGACAAATTCTATTGCCTTTGCAGAGGGGAAAAAACTCTGACAGAGAAGTTTTTAGAGATGTTGCCTGTGAAGATTTTAATTTCATTCAGAAACCGCCGTGGTGAATCTCGAAATTGATACTGAGGAATAAGTTTGGCATTTCTCATTTATTGCATGTTTCACTGTATTAACAAGACTCATCTTCCTCATCTTAATTATTTTAAAACTAAAGTTTGAAGTTAAATGCAATTTGTATCCATTTTAGCGCATTTTAGCGCATTTTCTTGAGAGAAAATATATGTACTGTGCAAAATGCAAAGATAAACATATAAACAGTGCAGAAATTGAAGAATAGCATACTTTGTGGAAGATATTCTCTAATGCGTTAATGGTAAAAATACGCTATCACTTTATTCCACTATAAAATGCTAAACAAGATCCTAGCCAAAAAGGAAAATCTTTCTAAATGAATTGACTGACACAAACCTGTGCCATTAATGTTCCAGCAAAAGATATAATGTTTCATCCGTTGCTATAATGTTCATCCTTGTCAAAAAGATAAAATTTATTAATTTTAAAAATACATTTTAAGTTTGAGTGTTTGGAATATTTTTTTAATTGTAAATGATATATCTCTGAATAATATTTTGTTACATTTGAAAGAATGCAGATGGCAAACAAGGTGGATAAATACGGGTTTCAGTTAAAATATCTGTTCAAATTATTTCAAACGTTTTTAATAGAAGCAGTTTCTCAGACAGAAAGTTAATCTCCGAGAATCAATTTCGTACTGAAATGGTCTAATAATCCAAATCTCATACACGTATTGCTTGATTTTTTTCGTTCTATAATTGATGGAATATTATTGTTATTTATTCATTTTATTAATAAATTCTTTCACATTCCAGATATAATAGCATAAAATACTGCACAGTTGCAGTTGCAAGTCAATATAAGTATATTGCACTCATGACTATATCATGTCACCAGTGAACTTAAACATGTTTCACTTATTTTTGCAGAGCAGGAGATGTGGCACAAGCTGGAACACTTCCAGCGCTTGTTATACTGTCCACATTTACAGCTGAAAAACCCTGTCTACCAGACATAGGCTCCTGTGCAACAGCTTGACGTAGAGATATTTCCTGAATACGATTGAATTCGGATTCTCCAAATATTAGCATGGGGTAAACATCGAACTGATTGCGAGAAAATATAGTCTTTAAAATGCCGGCTTTAACAAATCGTTTTCGTCTCTGTAACACCGAAAATATTGCCAGTATAACCGCGTCCCCTATCTAAACGAGGTATGGGAACGGCGACAATGTCGCCACCCTCACCTTCACAATAAGGGAACTGAGCTTGAAAAGAGTGATTTATAGGAATTTATAGGAACGATATGTTCTGCCAGCCATATGACAAAAATATCAAATAATTCATCTGTTCCTGAGCA
This sequence comes from Protula sp. h YS-2021, assembly GCA_949752745.1. Classification (NCBI taxonomy): domain Eukaryota; kingdom Metazoa; phylum Annelida; class Polychaeta; order Sabellida; family Serpulidae; genus Protula; species Protula sp. h YS-2021. The sequence goes on from OX457024.1 coordinate 101,004,146, forward strand.
TCTGTCCGTTTTGCTAGCTAGCGAAGGAACGTGTATTTAATGGAGCACATCGTCGGATTCCCCTTCTTGTAAGGCATGTATCACGAGTGTATAAATCCCTTCTGGGGCCCCAAGCTGATGTCTTCATTTGTTGGGGCTCAATCTGGGAACCCGAAGTCTTCTGTTTGGAAGATTACCTCATTGGTTTGTTGAGGCCCCATTTAGATATGAGGTGTTCGTAACGTTGAGGCTGGTTCTGGGTTGAAATATACCTCAAAGCATATATCCGAAAACCTGTTATGAGAACAAAGGTGGCTTTTTTGAATTACAGGTGGTGACTGATGCGTTTATGCCCAACAAATATTTTTATTTGCATTTAGAACTTTCTTTGTTTGAATGTTTAAGCCACATTCGGGATGACATATTGGTTGTCACTATTTGTCTTAAGTTTTGTTGTTGTAGGTGATCAGTGGTAGATCTGGGGTATTTCTGTTTAGAATGGTAGATTTTTTATGCCCTTCTTTCAAGGAATATGTTAATTGTAAGCAAGAATATGAGCCAATAAAAATGGGTTTTTTATCACGGTTGTAGTGTGTTCTAACTATCTTCTGTGAATATATATATATATATATATATATATATATATATATATATATATATATATATATATATATATATATATATATATATATATATATATATATATATATATATATATATATATATATATATATATATATACAACACAGAAGATAGTTAAAACAAGCGGCAACACACAAATTTAATTTTGAAACAAAAATATTATATTTACTATGCTATAGAATCATTCGTTTTTTTTGTTTATTGTGTAGTTTCATAACGTTTAAACATGCTAAGAATTAAGGAGATCTACTTTTGGTCTCCTTAAATTTTTGGTTTCCTTAATACTGTGGTCTTTAGCAAAAATGGTCCCCGTATTGCTGGAATGACACTATATATATATATATATATATATATATATATATATATATATATATATATATATATATATATATATGTATGTGTGTGTGTGTGTGTGTATCTTTTGATTCTGTTTTATATTTAGAATTTTTTCAAGTGATTTTGTATGCAAAATGCTGTTTACGGTTGAGTAGATATCATTTACTAATATAAATAAACGAGTTTTAAGTATATCCTCGAATAGCATTTCAGCACTTGCCGAATCGAAGGCAAACCTAAACGATCTGTCGCCTGCTGATCCTAGTTACGTTTATGGAATTTCGGGCAGCTTTTGTGTCGAGGCCATGAAGCTGCGTGCACTTTTTTCGACTAATTATAGATAGAGATAGGTACAATTCAAACACTTGTATATTATTACCGCGATTTTTTAGGTGACACAGCATTGGACAGGTGACCAGTGGGTGGGTTTATGTAGTTCGAAACCTTCTGTCTATTGACTGTTCTCGCTGCAGTATTCTGCATACACTGGAGCTTACGTAAACGTTCATCAGAGACATCTATGAAATGGAATTGCCAAAGTTGAGCCTCTAAATTATGACAGATGGAAGAGCACTTTTATTGCATCTATAGTGAGGACATGCAAACAGTCCTGAGTTGACATGTCTTTAAAAAGCCCATCCTTGGAAGGTTTGACAGGTGTTGCTTCACTGCGAGTTCAGAGTTAAAGTAAACTGCTTAGTCACGAATATATTAGCGCCTTTAATTTATTCTTCAAAAATAAAGATTGAATCATTTTTCATTTTTAAGTGGCTCAAATATCATGAATTTCATTTTAATCATTTAGCTTTAGTTCTTTGTACGAAATTCAAGCCGCAACACACCGTAGACATGCTTCAGTGGCCACTTTGACATATCTTCGAGAAATGTATACATAAGGAAGGGTTTCAGCTTGTTACATTGAACAATTCATTCTACACTGTGGGTAATGCCACCACTCTTCTATTAACGCCTGTGGAAGTACTGCATGCTTTCTCGGAGGAGGGTTTCTTTCACGTATTTTAGGATCAGTATTATCCTAGAGATGTTACAGTGGATTCACATCAAAGAATGTGATAAGCACGGCAATAGGCTGACTTTATGTGCTGCTAGGTCCTGTAAAGTGTCTTCAGCAACATGAGGTCTCCCGTTATCTTGTATAAAAAGTGTGTTATTGTTTTGATTTATAGAGGGCACCACCTTCCTAGTAAGTACTATTTGTGGTCAGATTCCCATCAATTGGCAACCGCTGCGATTTATGCATCCCAAACCATGGTGGAATCGCCATCAAATCTGTCAACTTTGGAAATGCATTGTGTAATGTATCGCTCAGAGTCTACGTATACGCGCTGACTGCATTCATATAACCTGAACCGAGATTCATTAAATGATTACTCGCAGCCAGTTTCGATAAGACCTCTATGTGTTGTTTAATTTTGTGCCCAGTTCCCTTCGGCATTTTTTTTTGTACGCATAGAACAATTCCGCGATCTATTCTGTGTACACGTGACTTACTCGGTTATTATTCGTGCCTGCCGTGTCCGCCGCCGCTTCGGTTGCCGTTTGAAAGATGTCTCGGCATTTGATAAGTCACTTTGCCGATCTTGTGCATTAGTAGTTACTCTAGGCCTACCACTTCGTGACCAATCTATCGTACTTCTTGTTACTTGGTATAGCTGTTGCAAACGGCATATCCCAGCGTGGGTGCACCTGAATTTGTTATCAACCCTTTTCACAGCACTTTCGCGTTTCCAGGTTAACGGTAATCTGCTAAAGAGATTCTGGACGTCGTGACTTGCCTATTTATGGCGATAAAATTTCAATGGAACACCTTTGTATTTTTCAAGAACTTTGAGGTTATAGTGAAAAAATAATCCAAAATATTTACCAATATTTCGGGTACAGGAGAGATGCCACCTGTTGAGATGCCACCCGGTGAGTTGCTACCGGGGAGTAGTTAAATGATCTGATGCCAGCTAGAGGATTTGCCACCCAAAATTATTCATCTTCTTGGTGCAAAGTCTGGACGTAGCGTTTTAAGTGCTGTGAACCGGCGATTTACATTTCGTTGGTTTTGATTGGGAGGAGAACGCACGAGCATGGTAAAACATGCTCCGATGCGGTTAGTGCACGAACTGTGTATAACTGGAAAAACATTTGTGGTACGACATTAAAGGTGCCGTCCGTGAATAAATGTTCTGCATTGTCCATCAAATCCCTTGGTTCTGAATACTCCGAATTTGGTTCGGGTCACCGGCTTCGCTGTCAAACATCAGAAAATGTTCTTCATTTGCAAGCCTTTGGTACTGATCAGGAACGCAAAAGTTGGAACACTCCTGTGGTAACAGCTCAGGTTGGTTAGTGCCCTTGCGATATGTACGCATTTGTCGTCGTACAGTATTTATGGTTGGAAGTTTTGCCGAAGCTTCCGTAACATAGCAACAGATAAAACACACAAGATTAGAATTAAGTCTACCTCAGAGGTGTTTAGTTGCGAGCATTTTTTAAGTTCCAATATTTTGCAATTTTTTACATTTAAAAAAACTGTAATAATTTTATTTTTCGTGCTGTATATTTAACTAAAAACAACAGTAATTATATAAAATGATAAAAAAAACTATGCGCCTTGGCTTATTTTCTCCATAGCTTCAGTTATAATTTGCTGTGGCGTTTCCTGTGTATCTAAAGCTATACGCTTCATCGCTGTAGCTGCTCGCAACATTTCCCCTTTAGCGGGATCAGGGGGGCATGTATACATACGTGTATGCTCATCAGTGACCACTGGCATCTTATTCTCCTTCACTCTGATTTTAGTTCTACAGTCACTTCTACGTCTCTTCTCACATCCGTTTGCAAGGTTCTTTTGTTTAACATCCAAGAACCCCCTCGTGTAGAATTTTCTGTTTTCCTCTGGTACTGTAGTGTAAAAATACCCAATATTTATACAGAACTCATCGTCGAGAGCCATTCTCCGAGGCCGGTTCTCCTAAGATTTTATTGGGAATATTTACGTATGACCAGTAGTATAATAATTGCAATGATTTATAATAAAATTATTGCACCGTCAATTTTCTTCGGATGCTGCTTTTTTTGTCTTATTACTTAGATGTATTTATGTACGTGTTTATAATTTCCCAAAACATCCGACCAAATTTTTATTTCTAATATCTAGTACATTTACTTATCACCTAAACTACGATGTTTACATGGATGAAGTGAAGCATTCCAATTCTCCGTTGACTTTGTCTTCCATAGCGAACGGTTTTTGTTGGGGCTTGCAGAACCTGAGTGTAGCTCTCTTATTCAGCTGTACTTTCAGGTATACCTTTTACTCATCTGAATAGCCACTGAACCACTCGGAATATTTCTGTTAAACTTGCCTGTCTTTTCCGACCATCAGTCTTTGCATTGATTTTATCTATTTATTTAATTTATATAAATAATATCTTTTATTGATTTAAAATCAATTTTAGGTGTTTTCAATCAACATGATTTATAATTTATTTATTCAAAATCAATGTTGGGTGTTTTCAAACAAACGCGCTCCTTTCTTATTTTACGAGTAAAAACACATGCAAAGTTTTCAAAGCTTGCTTTAAAAGCGCTCATAGTAGATACTGTAAGCATAAATGAAATTTGTTAAGTTCTTGTAGAAGCACAAAATGACAAGTGATAAGAAAATCTAAGCAATTAACGTAGCTGTAGGAAGTATTTTTTGGAAAAGCTGGGAGGAGGTAAGCACATTGTAGACTTGAACGAAGAGTGTAAAAACCACTTTTCTTTTGAGTAAAATGTTGCTAGAACAATATTACATCAGAGAAGATGAACAAAATAAGTGCTACTGGTTCTACTTATTTCTTCTTTTCGAAGCAACTGTAAGCTAAAAAATACTTTTAAAAAAATTCGAATTTGGCAATTGAAATTTCAAAACAGTTTTTTTTTTCTGGATATTAGTTTCAGAATTCAGTTGTTTAATTTCAGAATCAGATTTGGATTTGAGAAAAGCATAATAATTCATTTGAATTAAACTCAATACAAACTAGCATACAAATTTTGAAAGTTGTGTCGTTTCTGCCAACTGTTTCCGCAAGAATTACAAAAAGCTGATTGAATTTAATTGCAGTTAAAGGAACACAAAAAACAACATACCTGTCAACGATAAAACGCGATAAACAAAATAAAGGAATCTACTCAATCTCACAAGCCGAAAAATTAGCACAAAACCGTACTAGGTGGAGAGATTCTGTATGGAAACGTATAGAGCTTTGCTCTGAAAGCGTATCCCGATGCAACAACGACGATTAAAGGTGATTGTCACATTGGGGTGCTTTAACATGTTTAGTTTCATCTCTCGCCCTCCAGAAGAGAAGTTCTGTGTTTAGTAAGAAATGTGCAATCAGAAAAAATGGTTCTGACATACACAATCCAACAAAGGCTCAGGTAAATTTGAAAGTCCATCCATGTGTACTGAAATCCCGTATTTCATCGAAAGGCAAAACACAGGCCAGCGTAAACAATCAGACTGACAAGTCGAAGCGAGTTGCTTATTCATCGATTTTTGTTGTTGAATGACTTAAGGTAGTATTTTTGTCCACGATGAGCCTAAACAAGCAATTTTTACTTTCTTGGATAGGTTACGGATGTAGGTCATAACGTGATCGTTAATGTATATACTCGGCATGTTTACTGCCGGCTTCCTACTGCATTTGTACGAGTCGTAAAATGAAATAACATACATACGCGTATGTATTTAAATCTTTAAAGGGTGATTTAGTTTGTGCCGTTATTTTATTTTGTTGGATGATCATCAAACTATATCATTGAACAATAATTCAGCTTCATCGCCGTATTAGCACGCCAAGGATTAAAATTTAACTTGTACCATTGGACATAGCCACACGCGATAAAGTCTACGGTGCATGTGCAAGCGAGAAGTATCTTCTGTACTCGTACCCATTATTTGCAGTTTTAAACCCATGACATACTCAAAGAACATTATAGTGTTGTATCTCAAATATCTGGTAAAAGATTATTAGCCGTCGTTACTGGCAAATATATGAATGAACAAGGAAATTTTACAGCGGTAGTTGCTTGTTGACAGAACAATAAATAGCGCCTTTAATGTTTTAAAAACATTTCATATACAAGCTTAATACATACAAATTTATTTATGTTTACTGGACAAACAAATCAGGCTGAGATTGTTTCTCTTTAAAACCCAATACGATTATTAACGAGTCTTTTCTATTTTCAAATCGATACAGTTTAGTGCAGTTTATTTTAAGTGCTATACCATGCTTTATTTTTTTTTCAGGTTGTTTTGAAAGCAACTGGCTGTGTTACCTTTATGGCTATATAACTTTGTTATGAAAGTGTTATGTAATTTTTATTGGATATGGCACGTACCAAACAAACTGCTCGTAAATCCACTGGTGGTCTAGCACCAAGAAAGCAGTTGGCATCTAAACGAGCGCGACAACAATTATCTGGTTTTCATCCATCGGGATTTAGTTCTGGCAGGCCAGGAATCCCGATATTCGGAGACACCGTTGGTCAAACCCAAATTTATAATTTGCAGCCTGTACCTGGGAGCAGTGTTCAAACGCAAGTTGACGATTGGCAGCCCAGTAGAATAGGTAGTGCTTGTTGCGAATTTATCTGGATAGCAGTGTGGAGAGTGCCTAAAGCGATTTTATATGGTTTTAAAATGTAAAGTAAAAGCTCTGTTATGAACACATCTAATTAGTCAACAATCTTTGAATAGTGAACCCTGTTTTCTTACAGTTACTAATTTTCACCGTGAAAGTCAACTACCCTTAGCGAACACCTCTGTATGATAAACATTTTGGCCGATCTGGAAAATGTTTATTGAAACAAAAAGCTTTTACTCTAATTTTAGAGGGTTATTTTATATACATTTCATTTCGCTTAGAAAAACGAAGTGAGGCTGTAGTTTCATTGTGGTTTCGGAAAGATCTGTGATGTCCTTTGAAACAGTATATAAGGCTTTAATTAGACTCGACAAAAGGCACCAGTTATTTTTTCGGCAAAGTCGACAAATTTTTGGAAAAATAGGAAAATAGGAAAACCCATGACATAGCAATTTTTAGTGATGTTGCCGTTGAAGATTTTAATTCCAATGAGAAAACTGCGGTTATGTATATCAAAAGTGATTTTGAAAAATAAATTTGGCAGCTGATACTTATTGCATGTTTTACTATAATGACAGGACTTTTATTTAAAGACTACTCATTCATTTTAAGTTATTTTGATGGACTTATTGCATGTTTTACTGTAATGACAGGACTTTTATTTAAAGACTACTCATTCATTTTAAGTTATTTTGAAGGTGTATTATTACGAATGGACATGCTGTGTGGTAGGTTTTTTTGTTTTATTAACACTCTGCATAACAACCCTACTGGGGCCCCCAAACTGATGTTATCAATCGTTGGGGCTCGGTCTGGGATCGCAGTCTTCTGTTTGGAAACATTACTGTTGGTGGCTTATTGAGGCCCCATTTAGGGATGAGGTATTAGTATTTATGATGCCGGTTCTGGTGGTTGAAATATGGCGCAAAAAATTAATTAAAAAGTCTGTAATGAAGATACAGGTGGTTGTTGCCAGAGAAATATTTATTATTTGCATTTAAGATAGTTTTTTGTTTCAGTTTTTAAAGCACATTCATGGAAATTGACATTGACGCCGTCCCAGGGTTGGCAAGATTTGGCCAGCCAGATTTGCCCGGCAATTGCCGACAAGGCAAAATCTCTTGAAGTGGCCCAATCTGGCCAAATCTGGCAGAATCTTTTTTTTTCGCCCACTATTTTTTAACAATTCTTTTTTTGTTCATTAATTATAATATTTAATTTTCTTGAAATGTAGTAAAACTAGTTTTATTCACCCAAGCACGCGTTTATTTACATAAATAGTGCACTTTCCTATAAATTCAGTAGCACATAGTAGAGTTTTTAAGTGCATAAAAAGGGGAAGTTTTGATTAAAAAGTCTAATCCGCAATTCTACAATGAATGTCTCTGCAGATGATGCACGTTATATACTACCCTGTCGATTTACTCATGAGTACTTTGGAGTAGTAGTTCGGAGTAATAAATTTGAGTACTAATTTGGAATAGTTGCATCTCCGGTAATTACATCTCTTTGTATGTGGCTTCACGACAAATTAATCCCCTCGAGCATTCTTAACCTCCGGTTCATACAGTGTTTTGACGTTTAATAATCATAAGATTAACTGAACACCATTTTATTATACCCATAAAAGTTAGAAACTCCGTTTCCCTAATTATAAAAACCTGGTGATAATCTCTTTTTATGTGGCTTCACGACAAATTAATCCCCTCGAGCATTCTTAATCTCTGGTTGAATACAGTGTTTTGATGTTTAGGAATCAGAAGTTTAACTGAACACCTTTTTAGCCCAGCTTAAGTAACGTAAGCTGGGGTATTCCTATCGGTTTGCATGTGGCGTCCGTTAGTTAGTTAATTAGTTAGTTGTTTATTTAGTAAACTTTGGTTCAAAATGCATCTCCTCCTACATTTTTTATCCGATGTCATTTATTTTTGGTATGAGGCATCCCTAAGGGGTCGTGCATACGGCTTGTGCTTTTCTAGTCGATCGGACAATTTTTGTATTTTTGGGGAATTTTTGAAGAAAAAATTTTAAAACGTATCTCCTCCTACATTTTTTATCCGATTTCATTTATTTTTGGTATGAGGCATCCCTAAAGGGTCGCGCATACGGCTTGTGCTTTTTTAGTCAGTCGAATAATTTTTGTATTTTTGGAGAATTTTTTAAGCAAAAATTTCGAAAATAATTCAAAATGCATCTACTTCTACAATTTTGATTCGATGTCATCTATTTTTGGTATTATGCATCCCTAAGCGGTCTTGCATACGGCTTGTGCTTTCTTAGTCGATCGGCTGATTTTTGAATTTTTGGCGAATTTTTGAAGAAAAATTTTTAAACTCTATCTGTCCTACACTGTTGATCCGATTTCATTTATTTTTGGTATGAGGCACCACTAAAGGGTCGTGCATACGGCTTGTGCTTTTTTAGTCGATCGGACAATTTTTGTATTTTTGGGGAATTTTTCAAGCAAAAATTTCGAACATAATTCAAAATGCATCTACACCAACAATTTTGATTCGATGTCATTTATTTTTGGTGTGAGTCATCCCTAAGCGGTCATGTGCTTTTTTAGTCGATCGGGTGATTTTTGAATTTTTGGCGAATTTTTGAAGAAAATTTCTAAAATGTATCTCCTACATTTTCGATCCGATATCATTTATTTTTGGTATGAGCCACCACTAAAGGGTCGTGCATACGTTTGTGCTTTTTCAGTCGATCGGACAATTTTTGTATTTTTAGTGAGTTTTTGAAGAGAAAACTTCAAGATGCATTTGCCCCTACAGTTTTGACCCGATTTCTTTCTTTCTTTTTTTGGTGTGAGACATTCCTAAGGGGGTCGAGTATACGGCTTGCGCTTTTTTAGTCGATCGGAAAATTTTTGTGTTTTTAGGGAATTTTTGAAGAAAAACTTCAAAATGCATTTCCTCCTACAGTTTTTATCCTATTTCATTTATTTTGGCATGAGGCATCCTTAGGTGGGTCGGGCATACGGCTTGTGCTATTTGACTCTACTTTGAAATTTTTGATTGTTGGGGGATTTTTTTATGAAAGTACCTCAAAATGCATCTTCTCCTACAGTTTTGATCAGACGTGATTTATTGTGGGACTGAGGCATGCCTAGGATGTCGTGAATACATCCTGTGCTTTTTGAGTCGATCGGGGAATTTTTGGGCAATTTTTGAAGAAATATTCAAAATGTATTTCCTCCTACAGTTTTAATCAGATTTCATTTATTTTTTATATGAGCCATCTCTAGTGGATCATGCATACTGCTTGTGCTTTTTGAGTGAATTGGAAAACTTTTGATTTTTTTTTCGGAATTTTTGAAAAAAAAATGAATGAATCTCCTCTTACAGCGCATAAACGCAAGTTAAATGAACTTGCGCAGTAGTCAGATTTAACAACCACGCATCGACGCCAGTTAAATAAACATGCGCAATGGTCCAAAATTAGCACCGCGCATCGATGCAAGTTAAATAAACTTGCGCTTTGGTTCGAAATGTGAACCGCGCATCGAAGGAAAATAACTAAACATGCAAACTGGTCCAAAATAAGCACCGCGCACCAACGCAAGTTAAATAAACATGCGCACTGGTTCGAAAAAAGAACCACTCATCGACGCAAGTTGAATAGACATGCGCAGTGGTCCGAAATGCGAACTGCGCATCAACGCAACCTAAAGAAACATGCGCACTGGTCCGAAATGCGAACCGCACATCGAGGCAAGTTAAATAAACATGCGCAGTGGTCAGAAATGCGAACTGCGCATCAACGCAACCTAAAGAAACATGCGCACTGGTCCGAAATGCGAACCGCACATCGAGGCAAGTTAAATAAACATGCGCAGTGGTCCGAAATGCGAACCGCAGATCAACGCAAGTTAAATAAATGTGCACTGGTCCAAAATGCGGACCACGCATCAGCACAATATAAATAATCATGCGCACTGGTGGAAAATGCGAACCGCTCATCGACGCAAGCTAAATAAACAAACTGGTCAGAAATCGGAACCGAGCATTAACGCAAGTTAAAAAAAAACATGCGCACTGGTCCTAAATGCGAACGGCACAAGCTAAATAAGCAAGCACACTGGACCAAAATTAGCACCGTGCATCAACGCAAGTTAAATAAACATGTGCACCGGTTCGAACTGCGCAACTTGAATAACATGCGCACTATTCACAATAAGAACTGTGCATCAGCACAACTTAAATAAACATGCGCACTGGTCCAGAATAAGAACCCCGGATCAACTCAAGTTAAAGAAATATGCGCATTAGCCTGAAATAAGAACCGCGCATCGACACACGTTAAATAAACATGCGCAGTAGCTGGAAATGCGAACCACGCGCCAACACAAGTTAAATAAATATTTGCACTGGTCCAAAATAAGCACTGCGCATGAACGCAAGTCAATTATGCGCACTGATCCGAAAAAAGAATCGCGTATCCACTTAACCCAAAGAAACATGCGCACTGGTCCGAAATGAGAACCACGCATCAACCCAAGTTGAATAAACATGCGCACTGGTCAGAAATGGGAACCGAGCATTAACAAGCATTAACACAAGTTAAAAAAACATGCTTACTGGTTCTAAATGCGAAAAACACATCGACACAAGCTAAATAAGCAAGGAAATTGGACCAAAATTAGCACCGTGCATTAACGCAAGTTAAATAAACATGCGCACCGGTTCGAAATGCGAACTGCGCATTAACGCAACTTGAATAACATGCGCACTATTCAAAATAAGAACTGCGCATCAGCACAACTTAAATAAACATGCGCACTGGTCAAGAATAAAAACCGCGTATCAACTCAAGTTAAAGAAATATGCGCATTGGCCTGAAATAAAAACCGCACATCGACGCACGTTAAATAAACATGCGTAGTGGTTGGAAATGCGAACCACGCGCCAACACAAGTTAAGTAAACATTTGCACTGGTCCAGATTAAGCACCACGCTTGAACGCAATTTAAATATGCGCACTGATTCGAGAAAAGAATCGCGCATCAACTTAACCCAAAGAAACATGCGCACTGGTCTGAAATGAGAACCACGCATCAACACAAGTTAAAAAAACATGCGCAATGGTCCGAAATGCGAACCGCGCATCGACGGAAGTTAAGTAAATATGCGAACTAGTCCAAATTAAGCACCGCAGATCACCGCAAGTTAAACAAACATGCGCACTAGTCCGAAAAGGAACCAGGCATCGACACAAGTTGAATAGACATGCGCAGTGGTCCGAAATGAGAACCGCGCATCAACGCAAGTTTAATAAACATGCGCACTGGTCAGAAATGGAAACCGAGCATTAGCGAGCATTAATACAAGTTGAAAAAACATGCGCACTGGTCCTTAATGCAAACCGCACATGGACACAAGCTAAATAAGTAAGCACACTGGACCAAAATTAGCACCGTCCATCAACGCAAGTTAAATACACATGACTATTCCAAATAAGAACTACGCATCAGCACAACTTAAATCAACATGCGCACTGGTCCAGAATAAGAACCGCGCATCAACTCAAGTTAAAGAAATATGCGCATTGGCCTGAAATAAGAACCGCGCATCGACGCACGTTAAATAAACATGCGCACTGGTTCAAAAGAAGCATCGCGCATCAACGCAAGTTAAATAGACATGCGCACTGGTCTGAAATGCGAACCGCGCACCAACGCAAGTTAAATAAACATGCGCAATGGTCTGAAACTCGAACTGCTCAACAACGCAAGTTGAATAAACATGCGCACTGTTGTCCGAAATGCGAACCGCGCGTCAAGGAAACTTGTGCACTTGTCCAAAATAAGTATCGCTATCAACGCAAGTTAAATAAACATGCGCAATGGTCTGAAATAAGAACCGCGCATCGACGCAAGTTAAATAAACATGCGTACTTTTCCCAAAAATACACTCTTTTCACATGGCGTTTTAACAAAGAAAACGAAATCGATGACGAAAATACAAAGTGACATGCACACGTTCAGATCAAGCTCTTCATGAGTCCCAAGTTTCTTGGTCCTAGGGCCCATAGTGTCAGAGATGAAGACACAAAAATCGAAAAACTGTCAAGAAGAAAAAAAAAAGGACGAACGGCTGCTCGCGCAAATTCATATAACCCTTGCAAGCCAAAGGCTTGTCAGGTGTTAATAAACATGTGCACTGTTCCAAAATGAGAGCCCGCATCAACGCAAATTAAATAAACATGCGCACTTGTCTGAATAAGAACCGCACATCGAGGCAAGTTACATAAATATGCACACTAGTCCGAAATGCGAGCGTTGTTCGAAGATATCTATGGCAGACTATGCAGTCTGTCAGACCATTTTTCTGGGCAACAAATCTTTGTATGCATTTATCGGTCTATGTTCTGGTCCAGTGCTAAATTAATTATTGAGCTAGCTCTTCGCCATCTCGTCTTTTGAAGCCCAATTTTTCAGGGAAATTCCCTTGCTCATGCACGCTGGAAGTGGCCTTATTGCTTTTCGTAAGGTGGGACTTTGTCCTTGGACAAACTTGTTATAATACCTATCAAAGTTAGAAACTCCATTTCCCCAATTACAAAAAAAACAAAAAAACCTGGCGATAATTGATGATTTTAAATTTTGCCAGATTTGACCAGATTTTCCCGGCAATTGCCAGATTTTGCCGCCGGCAAGGCAAAATCTAGATTTGGCCGCTTTTTTGCCAACCCTGCGCCGTCCAAAATTATTTTCTTGGGGGTCTTAGTTTTTTTTTGCTGTAAACGTAATCAGTGGTAGACCTGGTTTATTTCTAAGCACAAGGAGTGTCTGCTGCAGTTTCAGTCTGAAAAAGGAAAGAAATTTCATAATTTCGATTTAGGAAGAACAAAATTCGTGGCAGTTGCAAGTCTTGGACGACGAGTCTAGGCTGTCGGATGACGTGTTGGGTATGATTCAGGAAAAACATAGCAGTTAGAAAATGACAGCTTACGGGATGACCCGCCTGTTTGAGGAGATCAAAGCGAAGTTAAATTTTGGGCATATGATGGAATCAGTCTATAATAAAAACAATGATTGGGGTTACCAGGTGCTTAATATTTGATAAAAGTGAAAGAGTAATTGCTTATATCTTAACAGGGCTGAATGAAATGTTTCTGGTGACTCATGAAATATTTCAAGCTAAAAATTTCAAGATTTTGAAATTTCACTTTCATTGTATTTCAGAGGTGCAGTCCGCCCAAATGTATAAATATGTATTGCTCGTACGCAGCGTATGTGAAAACACATAATTGGGTAAAGACGAAATTGGTTGATCGCATCATACGGTTAAACTGTATACTGCAGTAAAATCCATTACCGTTCTTTTTCATATATGATACACCGGATAATCGCGTTATTCGGTTAAAAGCATAGCATTCTTTGAAAAATTGGCCATGCAATTAACCGGATTCGACTGTATGTATTTATCGTACGGTCGGCGTATTAATGATATGAAATAGTGACGCAGTACTGCCAGTTCCTTCCCAGCCTGCAACACCCAGTGATGCTCTTGTGAGCTATAAAAAAATCACTGACTAAACCAAGTGCCACTCACCTCGTTATCGTATGTGATTGACCAAAAAGTTAATCTGTGCACCAAGAATTGGGGATTTAAGAAGTTTTTTTGTTACACAGTAGACATTTGAGACACAGAGCTCAAACCCATTCCATTTTCTTTTAAATGAAGAAAATACGTATCCTTTGGTGGTTTTACTGTCGCTTGATCCTGCTCATGCTGAAGTGGTAAATGTTTTAATTCTCAGATACACCCGACAGGTTCCAGTGCGTAGGCTACTTAAGACATGGTCTGTGTAATTCTCAGATGCACGCGACAGTGGGTCTGCTGAGTAAAAAGGTGTTATACACAACAGGCAGAACCGCCGTAGAGGTTGGTTGTTGGACAACAACGGCTGTGCTGGGCTCAACTGGCTTTCTACAACGATACTTCTTGTTTCAGATTTGACGAAATCCAAGACCAAATCACCACCGGCGACCGGCGTTAAGAAAGCGAAAGCAAAACAGAAAGCCTTGCCGGCCACTGGTGAGTCTTGGCAGTGTAACGTAATCCCGGGGCTTATTTTTGCGGTGATTTCGTATTTTACTACAGTATTTCACAGTCGCCCAACACCACATTTTGGAAGAAAACTATCGTTCTTGTTTTGGGGTGTTGATAAATGGGTCTCGAATTAAGGGTGTGACGGTTTGCCATGCCCACGGTTGGGTTCGGTAGACTTCAATTATTCGGATCAGTTCGGTTTTTTTTTTAATGGTTGTGCAAAAACTGTTAAAATGTTGTCGAAATGGTAGAGTTATTTAGCTAAATCTCTATCGTATAAGAGCCAATAATGCCTTTTATCTGTGTGATTTGAAACAAAACCACCAATTGTAATTTTTTAACCTTCAAATTGATAAATAAGAGACTATATTTTTAAATAAAGCATCACTTCTTTATTATTTACTCGGTGACGAAGGATCAAAAGCAGGCCGTTCGACTGTCAATGATAAAATTAAACTGAAAAAACCCCGAAAATGCCGCAGTTTTTCTCTCCCGGTTTTTAGTCTATCTCTGAGGCTCTAGTGTTCATTCAATTTTCGGACGCTTGAAGGCCTTGAAGTCTGCGAGATCGGACTTTAGCAAAGCCACAGCTTTCAGGAGTTTCTTGGGGTTGCTGCACGAAAACCACAACGACTTTGTTGAAATGGCACCACTGGAAAGAACAGCACAAGCAGTCGACATGTTACTGTGGCGCTATCGGTGTGGTTGTTCTGACATGTTACCATGGCGGTATTGGCGTGGTTGTTCTGAAATGTTACCATGGCGGTATTGGCGTGGTTGTTCTGACATGTTACCATGGCGGTATTGGCGTGGTTGTTCTGACATGTTACCATGGCGGTATTGGCGTGGTTGTTCTGAAATGTTACCATGGTGATATCGGTGTGGTCGTTCTGACATGTTACTGTGGTGATATCGCTGTGGTTTTTTGACATGTCACTGTGGAGGTATTGACGTGGTTGCTCTTAAATGTTACCATAGCGATGTGTTGATATCGCTCTGGTTGTTTTGACATGTTACCGTAGTGATATTGCTGTGGTCGCTCTGACAGGTTAACATGGCGATATTGGCGTGGTTGTTCTGCAGGGTTGTTTTTTTTACGGGAAGAAACGTATTTCTCCCCTTACTTGGGAAGAAACTGGGAAGAAAGGGAAGAAATACCTTTCTTTCGGGAAGAAAAGGAAGAAAGTGGGAAGGAACCTACTTTGTCAAGAAAAAAATACATGGCAATAACAAATTACAATGGAGAAATAAAAGATCTTATACTATGTGCTTTGCAAATGTGCTGCCGCAACACCCTTTTCTTATACCCTTTTAATCTTAATACTTAATCCCCCTATTTAAGGTAAACACAGCCTTTGTCTTTTGTTTTCACTGGCACATTAAGAGCAAACAAAATGATACACTACTTTCTCATACACGAAGGCGAAGTTTAAACACTTGACCAAAATAACTCAGGCCATTACAGCGACCACAGCTTTCCAACACACATTGAAACGCGAGTCTAAATTTCTATAATTATCATTGGCCAGTTTATGTGTGGATTCGTGTTCCCTTTGTTTTCTTTACATGAAAGAAAAAGATGTCTATTCGTGTCCCTTTCCAAACCGCGGCGCGCAAAATTGCACATGTTTCCGGAGTACATAAAGAGCGGAGGTGATGGCACCCACGACCCTTTATGTAATCCCTATTAATCCTATTTATTACATAGAAGTTTGATATGTGAATTCGCACCTATTTAAGAACTACTCCGAGTGCAGCTTGAGCAAATTATTTGAAAGAAATTCCAAATATTACACCTTCTAAGGTTTCTTCCATTTCTTTCCTATGGGGAAAAAAGTATTTCTTTCCTATGGGGAAAAAAACCCGGAAAAAACCATGGTTTTTTTTCCCTCCATGGAAGAAACATGCCAACTCTGTTGTTCTGACATGTTACCGTGGTGATATCGGTGTGGTTGTTTTGAGATGTTACCATGGCGATATTGGCGTGGTTGTTCTGACATGTTACCATGGCGGTATTGGCGTGGTTGTTCTGACATGTTACCATGGCGGTATTGGCGTGGTTGTTCCGACATGTTTCCGTGGTGATATCGGTGTTGTTGTTCTGGCATGTTACCTTGGTGATATCGCTGTGACCTTTGTGACATGCTACCGTGGTGATATCACTGTGACCGTTATGACGTGTCACCTTTGTGATATCACTGTGACCGTTGTGACATTCGACCGTGGTGATATCGGTGTGGCCGTTGTGACATGTGACCGTGGTGATATCACTGTGACCGTTGTGACATGTGACCGTGGTGATATCACTGTGACCGTTGTGACATGTTACCGTGGTGATATCGCTGTGATTTTCCATCTCATGTGTCGAACGTTTTGTGAAGCGCCAGTGTTGGACTTGCAGGTCTCAAGACAGCAGCGGTTTTCCAGACAGGAGGTCCATCTACTTCCGCCATGAGCACAAGCCCGCGCACGCTGTCCAGGGCGCCCACCCTACCGCTCGATGGAGCCACTACCCTGCATTCGTCAAGGTAACCCACATAGCTTACCGCAAGCTCAAGTGTGTTGATTATGATTGGAATTTAGCTGCGAAACTCTCAGGGTGGATTTCTCAAATTTGGCCTAGACCTGGTCCCCCGCGTACTCTAGATTTTTGTGAAATAAGTTCGGACATGGGTTGTCTGCTCATTGTGAAGTTTCCCGGTTAAAGGTCAATGGTTTGCCTGAACAATTAGGTGAACTAATTGTACGGAAAAAGAGAGCAATTGTAATCATGACAACTGAGAACTAACTTATTGAATGGACATGATCCTTATGCTCTAATTGCTGACAGCCCTCACTCCACTGCTGGTTGTTGCATAAAACGGAAGTTGAAATCAATATTGCAAGTGACTAAAACTCTGGCGGTCTCGGTCAAGAGTCGAAAGGAAACTTTCTGGAAATTTTCCATGCTGTATCATTGTAAAGGTGAACTGCTGCATATGTGTGTTTATGTATATGTCAGTGTATTTTGTAATCACTGAATCGATGAATTTCACCAGTAGAATGATCGCTCAGCTGAGCAGACTTACAAGATACTAAACAAGCTTTATGTATTTAACCTTGCCTTCAATTTCGTTCCTTATTCTGCAGGAGGTCATCTAAAACAACGTCGGTTACTAAGCGACAAAGCGTCACCAAGACGACCTCTGTTGTGAAAGAGTTGTCAACAACAAGGAAACAGACGACACTGACAAGGAAATCGACCGCCGTGTCCAAGCAGGGCTCGGTTGCCAAGCAGCCATCGGCCTCCAGACTGGGCAGCGTCACCAAGGCAGCGAGTGCAAAGCAGCAACCATCGGTATCCAGGCAACCGTCGAAACGGAAGTCGGTGACGAAGCAGCCAAGCCTGACAAAGCGGAAGTCGTCACTCTCAAAACAACCGTCCTTGACGAAGGCGACCTCTGGCGGTGGTTCTATGGCGAGGCAGAAGTCGTCTGCGTCCGCCAAGCAGCCGTCACTGACGAGGAAAAGGTCGTCTGCTGCCTCGCTGACGTCAAAATCGACGTCAAACGCGACGTCAAGGCAGGCCTCTTTGACCAAGAAGCAGCCGTCTTTGACAAGGAAACAAGCGTCGGTGACTAAGTCGCTCTCGAACGCAAGCCAAGGCTCGGCGAGAAAGCAAACGTCCCTCAGCAAAGCCGACTCGGTCAAGGCCGGACAGGTACATATTCGCCCCCTCCCGTCTCGTCCCGTCTCTTCCCCTCCCGTCCTGTCTCCGCCCGTCCCCTCCCCTGCCCTCCCCTCCCATCCCATGAGGCATCAGTTGTTGATAGCAAATCGCTGTAGAGTTGTTCGTAAAATATAGTATCCAATGAGCGAAACGGCATGGTTAAGTATTCATAGGCAATAAACACTGTGGTAGCATGTCTCAGTAAGGTTCATTAATTTGATTCATTTGACTATTTTAGAAAAGAAAAGCTGCGACAAAGGCAGGACCGGAGGGGAAAAAGCCGAAAGTTGAGCCGAAGAAGAGAGGGCGCAAACCGGCTGAGCCGAAGAAAAGAGGCCGAAAGCCGAAGTCTGCTGGCGAACAAGTCTGCGGCCACAAGACGCAGCAGATGCTGAAGGAAGAGGCAAACCCGTGCTATTTCATGAAAGGCGAATATGTGGCGGTCAGGAACGATGCCGGTAAATCTTCTCTTTTTTTTCGTTAAGAATAAAAGGAGTTCTGGTTAAAATTGGTTGGGTTTAACTTGTCTAAATGAAAAAAGGAGATATGGGTCCTTGGTGCTGGTTATTGTGCGGCTGTGCTTCATGCCGTGCATGCGGTATAATATGGGTGTCCAATCACTGAAAAAATAAGCCAACACACCACATAGGCGTCAACAAAAACCGCTGAATGCGATGCGTTTTATGACAGGTGGCTTCTACCTGTGCCGCCTCTGTCAGAACTTCTACGAGAAGAGCAACAAGGTGAAGGTCTACTGGATGGTGGAGCTGCCTGACCAGCCCGAGGTCTACCAGTTCGAATACGTCGAATGGCTCAATAGCGATTTTTCGTGCGTTATCTGCCCCGTTAAAATGAAGAAGGTTAGCGCAGACTTTTTCTGGTATTTATATAGCAATCGTGAAGTACAGTTGCACTTTGTTAGCGCGACAGCGTCGGGTGATATAGTTCGTTGATGATTGTATCGTTTCATAAAAGGTCGTTGCAGTGAAAACCACTGTCGTCTTGAGTACAGAATGCTTAGTGGTACTTGTTTACTCTTTTGTACTAACACTTGTATTGTGTTGGTATGTAATTAGTGTGCAGTATTTCCGATAACTTGAAAACATTGCAAAATAAAGCCAACTGGTAATTTTGAATTTAACGTAAAAATTTTAACTTGAGTTAGCTCAAGCACGTCATGGCATTGACTTGGACTAACTCAAGCACATCATGGCATTGACTTAGACTGACTCAAGCACGTCATGGCATTGACTTAGACTGACTCAAGCACGTCATGGCATTGACTTGGACTGACTCAAGCACGTCATGACATTGACTTGGACTGACTCGGGCACGGCCTGGCATTAACTGGGACTCACTCAAGCATTGACATTGGCATTGACTTGGACTTTGTGCTTACAGGTAGGCAAGAAGTTATATGAGCTCTCCGCCTTGTGCAAGCAGAAGATCGAGAGAAATCTGCAGAAAGGTAAAGACCGGGAGCAAGGCATCGACGTCTCCGATTCCGAAGAAGAGGAAGAGGAGGTCAAAGGTAGTTATTTGGGGAAGAAGTTTGTCTGTCTGTCTCAGACTAAAAGCATTTTTTTTATGGCAGCAGTAAGGCGTTTCGTTACGAACTGTATCTCGTAATGCAAATTTGAAGAACGAAAATCAAATAGTTTATTTTACATGTTCCATGATCTCACACCACTAACGATATGACAAAATGGTGGTTTGATTTTCCGTCGAAATGGACAAAACCACATGAATTACTGAAAAGTGTCGCATGCAGTGAAAGCGTTCGGAAATATCAGATAGGTTTGATAGGTTTATTTGTTTCTTGCAACCCCCTATGGAAAGACGATTGCTTGGTACCTGACCCGACCTCTCTCTTCCCCCCCCGCCCCCACCCTAAAGAGACTTTCAATTCAGAATGTGCTGTCTTGCGTTGTAGTACACGTTATATGTGTTGTGTCCCTAACAGAGGAAGAGCCAGCCGAAGAAAAGCCTAAGCGGGGACGAAAGCCTAAGGTTAAGAAACAGACGAGTAAAGGTAAGCGAGCTGGTTACGATGAAGGAGGAAGGTTATAGAAATATAAACAAGAATGTCCAGGGACGTTGTAACCTAGGGTTAAGAAAGACACGAGTAAAGGTAAACGTTAGAGCTGGTTACGGTGAAGGAGGAAGATCATAGAAATAATAAAAAGACTTTCCAGGGACGTTGTAACCTGGGGTTAAGAAACAGACGAGTAAAGGTAAATGTTAGAGCTGGTTATAGTGAAGGAGGAAGATTATAGGGTCGAGAAAATGATCAGAAATAAAAACAATGCCCAGGGACATGGTGACCTAGGGCCAGCTGGTTACGGTGAAGGAGGAAGATTATTGAGTTGAGAAAATAATAAGAAATAAAAAAAACAAGGGAATAAATATGGCCGTGAAATCTCAGGGTTAGTAGGTGATGAAAGGAAAGGTAGTATTTCTGGCGGAGGGGGGGGGGGGGGGGGGCTGGGGTAGTTTTTCGAAATGACATCATTAACTATTAAGGCTTTGTGGGGGAAGCACTTGTACGTCAGAGCATTCGCTAGGTTACCAGCCCCGGTATTGACGAAAGCTAACTGTGTAGTCACTCTACACCGTGCAAGAGAAATCAGCTGATTTTAATTAAATTACGAAAACAGCCTTTAGAACAATGTGTTTTAATATAACAGTAAAATCTATCAATTTATTTTCAAAAGAGATATTTGCTACATGAACAGTTTACCGAATTTGTTGACAATACAGTTAACTTTTGTGAATATGGCCCCTGGGAGGTTGAGTCGAGGATGCCATGGTGTCACTGTTTTTGGGAGGTTAGACGAGGAAACCATGGCGTTCACTCTGTTTCTGGGAGGTTAGACGACTAAGCCATGGTGTTCACTCTGTTTCTGGGAGGTTGGACGAGGAAGCCATGGTGTTCACTCTGTTTCTGGGAGGTTGGACGAGGAGGCCATGGTGTTCACTCTGTTTCTGGGAGGTTAAGACGAGGAAGCCATGGTGTTCACTCTGTTTTTGGGAGGTTAGACGAGGAAGCCATGGTGTTCACTCTGTTTCTGGGAGGTTAGACGAGGAAGCCATGGTGTTCACTCTGTTTCTGGGAGGTTAGACGAGGAAGCCATGGTGTTCACTCTGTTTCTGGGAGGTTAGACGAGGAAGCCATGGTGTTCACTCTGTTTCTGGGAGGTTGGACGAGGAAGCGATGGTGTTCACTCTGTTTCTGGGAGGTTAAGACGAGGAAGCCATGGTGTTCACTCTGTTTCTGGGAGGTTAAGACGAGGAAGCCATGGTGTTCACTCTGTTTTTGGGAGGTTAGACGAGGAAGCCATGGTGTTC
The DNA here is from genome assembly GCA_949752745.1 of Protula sp. h YS-2021. Classification (NCBI taxonomy): domain Eukaryota; kingdom Metazoa; phylum Annelida; class Polychaeta; order Sabellida; family Serpulidae; genus Protula; species Protula sp. h YS-2021. Next base: position 101,025,871 of record OX457024.1, read on the forward strand.
ACTCTGTTTCTGGGAGGTTAGACGAGGAAGCCATGGTGTTCACTCTGTTTCTGGGAGGTTGAGACGAGGAAGCCATGGTGCTCACTCTGTTTCTGGGAGGTTAGACGAGGAAGCCATGGTGTTCACTCTGTTTCTGGGAGGTTGAGACGATGAAGCCATGGTGTTCACTCTGTTTCTGGGAGGTTAAGATGAGGAAGCCATGGTGTTCACTCTGTTTTTGGGAGGTTAGACGAGGAAGTCATAGTGTTCACTCTGTTTCAGTCGTGTCCACGAAGGCAAAGAAGACGTCAGCGAAGGGTAAAACAGCCAAAGAAAAGAAACGTAAGAGGCTTGGCTCGATTTCCTGTTAAGCATTCTTCAATTGTTGTAACTCCCTTTAGAGAATATGCGGCATAATAATCACAAGGAAAAAAAAAACAGAAGAAAACCTGTAATAGTGTTTTTATGGATTTTTTGTTTTTTGTTAATACGTTCTTAGTGTAATTTTATTACTTTAGTTATGGAGTATATTGAATTGATTGAAACGCGGTGGTTGTAAAATGGCGTATGTAGAGTGGCGTATGTAGAGTGGCGTGTGTATAGTTCGTGTGTATAGTTCGTTTGTATAGTGGCGTGTGTAGAGTGTCGTCTGTAGAGTGGTAGGTGTATAGAGTGGCGTGCGTAGAGTGGCGTGTGTACAGTGGCGTGTGTTTTCAGCGTCACTAAAGAGGATGACTACCGCTGAGCGAAAGAACCCGAACTTGCTGCTGAAGGCGAGGGGCAGTGTCAAGGTGCAGGAGAAAGATCCGTTGATGGAGACCACGTGAGTGTGACGTCACGGACAGCGGCTGTGCTCTGTCTCTGAAGTGCAAGCGTTGTGAATAAGGTTAAAGCGTGATGTAGTAACGCGTGATGAGCATGTTCAATACATCGCTGAAATTCACTAAAGACCATTCGTGACAACCAGAAATCAATTTTCGTAAAAAGTTGGATTTTTTTTTTTCAAAAGTAGATTTTTGTTAGCTGGCACTAATGATTTTTCGTAGAAATTAGTTGGAGAATATTTTCTGAATTATAAAAAAGTACGTGACTTGATGAGTTTAGCAATCAGTGAAGCATTCAGAGGACATTGGACCAGGCCTGTCGTCGGAGATTTTTCCTTTCGCATGCTTCTTGTCATACGTGGGGCTTATGGGCGGATATAGGGCATGACTCTGCTACCGTGGTTGTCGCGCATGCGCGTGTGTTTGTAGGGAGAAGATGCCGTGTGTATCGACACTGTCGTACAGCAAGCTCGTGCTGCGGGCTGTCAACCTGGGGGACACGAAGATGCTGCAGAAGCTGATTAGTGACAGCAGCCAGGTGGCTACGGTAAGTCACCCACCCTCCCCGCCTCCGCCTCCCCGCCTCCCCCTCCCCCTCCCTACCTGTCGTATATGTCGGGGTCGGATGGGATCACTTCATGCGTACATGTGTATGAAAAAACCGAGAAGTTAAAAAAATCTAGAAGGGCAAAATAATAATAATAATAATAATAAAACTAAATAATGCATATGCATAAAAAATGCCAAAAAAAAAATAATAATAATAATAAATAAATAACAAAAAAAAACAGAAAAAAAAAAAAGAAAACGAATGATTTGAGTTTTGGTTGGCAGCTGGATATCGTGCACTCAGTGGGGATGTACGTGCAACCGCTGCAGCTGGCGGTGAAGAAGCGTGACGAGAAGTGCCTGCAGCTGCTTGCCGCGCAGAGCGTGTCGGACAAGGAGCGTAAGCCACGCGCCGACATGACGCGCAGCATCATATCCCAGACGGGCACGGGCAGGTCTGTGCGTATGGGGGGAGAGTGGGGGGGGGGGGGTCAAGCCCCGCGCCGACATGACGCGCAGCATCATATCCCAGACGGGCACGGGCAGGTCTGTGCATGTGTGTGGAGGGGGGGGGGGAGGCGGGCAAGCCCCGCAGTGACGTGATGAGCGGCATCATTGTTCAGACGGGCACGGGCATGTCTGTGCAAGTGTGTGGAGGATGGGGGGGGGGGGGAGGGGCAAGCCCTGCAGTGACGTGATGCGCGGCATCATTGTTCAGACGAGCACGGGCAGGCCTGTGTGTTTAGGGGGGAGGGGGTGGCTGGGGTGGCAATGCGCAGTATCATTGCTTAGACGGCCACGAGCTGGTCTTTGTGTGGGGGGAGGGGGTGGAACAAGCCCCTCGTCCACATAACTCGCTGTGCCATTGCTCAGACGACCACAGGCAGGTCGGTCACTTTGTCGGGGCGGGGGGGGGGGGGGGGTGGTGGAGAGGACAGAGAGTTTCGGCTCCCTTTATAGCTGCGCTATTTAAGTAATGTGATTGTTATATTTTTGCAGAAAAGACTTTTTTCAGACTTCAAAAATGACCGTTCAGACTGAAATTCTGCAGAGTTTAGTTTTAAAACCTGTTTATAAGAACATCAATGGAAATATAGGCACACTGCTCTGTGTCGGAAGTAACACGCACTGCGAGACGCTTGAACTGGTAACATAGTAAAAGCACGAGCAAAAACAAAAATAAATAACCTAAAGGAAGATCTGTTTGCTTGTTTATTGTTAAAGATGTTAGAAAGGTGAGTGCCTGTGTGGCATGGAGTGAATAATGGAATTGTTGGTCATTTCAGCTACAACTACCGCTCGCTGGGGATCGCCAATATCCGGAAGTTGTCGATGAGTCGCGGAAGTCGGGAAGGAAATAACGCCCTGCTTAAGGTGCCTAAGATTTTTCTTACACAAATTATAAAAAGTGTTTGTACGTTACTGGTGATGACGTCAGATAGCTGGCTAAATATTTAGGCCTCTATGGCGTCGCTATTTGGCTGACGTTCAAAACCTTAAATGTTAATTTGTTTGTGAATGGACCGCCGTTATAAGTATGCACTGGAAGAAATCGGCGGAATGCTTTAAATAGGAAGTTGTTGCTATATTATGTGAAGCAATGAAACCCAGACAGCATGTTACGTCACGATCGGAAAATTGTTAACTTTTCCTAAACACCGAGCTTTTCATATAAATAGTGTCAATTTTTTTTTAATCAATACTTGAGCAATGTTTTCATGCCAATTTTTATCCACTATTCAGGACTCGGATCACACCGCGAAACAGCTGAATGTAAACAAACTGCTGAAATACGCCATCAAGCAAGGGCCCTCCAACGACTTCCTCACCAAAATCTGCGCCGCCTTCAACTGCTTCGACAACGACAGTGTACGTCACATGACGTCATCACTTGACGTCAACGCCCTCCGTCACCATAGTCGTGTCACAACATTATATGCCAGTTGTTTCAAACAACTTTGATTATTCGGTTTTTCCTTTTTCAATGTAGAATTCGCATATTACTAAATGTTGTAAAAAACGGCCAAGTTTTTATTCAGTTATTTTTAAACTAAGAGTGACGGAAAAGTTAGGATTGCTTCAGCTTGCTACAATTATGAATATTTCGTGTGTAGAATGTGTAAACGTCATCAAGCGTGATATATCATCAGAAGTCATGACGTAAGCGGGTGCGGTGACTGTTTTCGGATAGTCTCAATGCCATTTGAATATTTCAGAAAAGTCGAGCTTACGAGATGATCTGGCTAGCAGTGCGCTATGGACACCGGAAGCTGGCAGCCGACCTTATCAAAGAAATGAAAAAAGTGGACGCTTGGGGAGCCAGTAACTTCAACGCGCTTCATGAAAATGTAAGTCCGCATTAATCTGAGAAGAAGAAGAAGAAGAAGAAGAAGAAGAAGAAGAAGAAAAAGTGGAACTGTTTTTGCGTCATCGTGTATCATAAAGAGAGTAGAGGAAAGCGAATAGAAACAGGTGAGTAATGAGAAACGTGACTTCTTTCAGGTACTAGCCTTTGACAACGAAGACTTGGGCAAGTTCAGGGCCGTGTCCGTGAAGAAAAAGCCATACGAGAATGACCAGGCAAGCTTATTTGTGTATTTAGTATTCCCTCTCGCGATTGAAAAAAAAATGTCCCACCCCCCTCCCCCATCCCCAAAAAGCAGACATTGTAGTGCAGTTTACGGATTTTTTCACTTATGGAACGAAGTGACAGTTGTAAAGCATTTTATAATGGCGCTGTCCATTTTATTTCATGTTGAGTTCAACTGTGTATATGTATATATTTATTCAAATAACGATGTGATATACCGTGGACAGATCACCCCGCTGCACTGCGCCGCCATCAACCCTAACGCCAAGTACCTGTCCCAGCTGCTCAGCGTCATCCCCGAGTACGGCATCATGGACGCCAAGCAGCGCCGACCAATCCACTTCGCCGCGGCCTGCGAGGGTCCGGCACCTCTGGAGTTTCTCATTAAGAGGTGTGCTCTATTTTGTTAACTCGGGGGTTGAGGTGGAAGGGGGCATGGAGGGGTATACGTTGGTTTTGACGTCTTCAAGCTTTAGATATTTACAGTCCTGTTCAAGACGCATAACATGACTGAGTTAACAAGGCAAGGTTTAGCAGCAGTCAATATCACTGAGTGTGGTAGACATTGAACGCGACTTTCTGAAATTGATGTACATTGAGGGTGAATCTCTCAAACTGAGGGACACTGAGAGTGAATCTTTACGGTATCACTTACGGTATCATTGCAGTGTTACTCTGGCATGACTACGGTGTCACTCTGGTGTGGCTACAGTGTCACTCCGGCGTGACTACGGTGCCAGTCTGGCGTGACTACAGTGTTACTCTGGCGTGACTACAGTGTCACTCTGCTGTGACTATGCTCTTCTCTTGATTGACAGGGGCATAGATTTCAATGACGTGGACAACCAGGGCTACACGCCCCTCCACATCGCCTGTGAGTGCGGCAGGGCACAGAACGTCGAAGCCATGCTCAAGAAGGCCCAGAAGGGTAAGACACGAATTGTCAGTTTCTCAAGCATTCGACAGTTGTCGGAATACCGTTGTATTTTATTTATTTCTTATTTCTAAGATAATAGGTGGTACGTTTATTTTACCACTTATCCGACCTGAGTCCTTGCTTTTACATTGCGGCTTTATGGCACCTGGGTTCGTTTGGAGCTGTAGGTGGATGAGCACGTGCGATAACATTTGCAGTGAATGGTCCTGCGTACATGACGTATACGTGCGGTATGTGTACATTAAGCGTAGTTACGACTACTTTTAGGCGAATTGTTACCGTTATTTCAGTGTTTCCGGATATTTTCAGTACTTTTGCATAACCTTCTTCCGTGCTTTATGCAGACGCCGAGGAGTCGAAGAACAGCGAGGGCGGGAACGAGGATGACGTCACAATGCAGCAGCAGATGAACCGCTACGGCGTGGGCGGCATCAACAGGCCCGTAGCCAAGCCACAGAACCGCTCCCACTACAGCTATATGCCTATACACATAGCCATAGAGAATGGCCACGAGGTAAATAGCGGGCCTTGTTTGAGAGGGGCGACAGGCGATGAGGACGTGCGTGGGGGGGGGGGGGGGGGTGCGAGGGGGTGGTAACATTGAAGGGAGCGAAGGCCATTGGCCTGGGAAGGGTGGAGGGGTATAAATCCCGGGTAACATTCCTAGACTCCAAATTTTGTGGAAATCTTTATTTATATCAAAAAGAGGGCCTGACAAATAGAGGACTCCCTTGGCTAAGTGAGTGCAGTGGGTTATATTACCCACCAGGGTCCAACTAACGGCGATTGAGTCCTGTGGCCACACTTAAAATGCCTACTGATCTCACAGTTAACTGTTTTTAAATAACTTTCCATATCTGACAGTACCAAAATATTTTGGGTGTCCCTTCAGTGCTGAGGGGTACGTCGCAATAGGGTAGTATAACACTACTGTGTACTTGGGGTGAAGGAGAGGAGAGCGGTGACGTATGTAGTGACGCATGTATTGTCAGGATGTGGTACAAGTCTTGCTGCGGTACGGCAGCGGTGACGTATGTAGTGACGTATGTGTGTTGTCAGGATGTGGTACGAGTCCTGCTGCAGTACGGCGAGTGGTGACGTATGTAGTGATGTGTGTTGTCAGGATGTGGTACGAGTCGTGCTGCAGTACGGCGAGTGGTGACGTATGTAGTGACATATGTGTGTTGTCAGGATGTGGTACGAGTCCTGCTGCAGTACGGCGAGTGGTGACGTATGTAGTGATGTGTGTTGTCAGGATGTGGTACGAGTCTTGCTGCGGTACGGCAGCGGTGACGTATGTAGTGACATATGTGTGTTGCCAGGATGTGGTACGAGTCCTGCTGCAGTACGGCGCGGACGTGAATCGGGAACTGGGAGCCAGCAGAAACAAGAACACCCCGCTCATGGTGGCAGCCTACAGCGGCAGCTTGAGCATGGTCAAACTGCTGGTCAAGCACGAGGCCAGGGTCGAACAGAAAGGTACGAAAGCACAATCTTCCCCTCCCCCCGCCTCCTGCCCCCCCCCCCCCCCATCCTCCCGTCATAAAAAAGTCATTCCGGATTCAATAGGAGGAGATGGGTGTGTTCTTGCTCCTCTTCAAAATTTCTTTAACGTCTCGGAAAAAATCCCGATTTTGGGCAAATGGTGTCTCATTCCCTTATCCACCCCACCCCCTTAAAAATAGCAAGACCTCTGCAACTCCTCTCCCCCCTACCCCTTATGAAAATGCTGGCTCAGCTCGCACTTGCTGCTGTCGAATACACCTTGACCTACTGGCGAACCTTTATGCTAATATGATCAAAGTTTGTATTACGTTTATGACGTTAACGAGTTTTCGTCACTTTCGTATTCTCATGTGCAAGTGTGACATTTTCTCAGAGAGATCCACACCACATTGAATTCGCAGTGTAGAGGTTTGAGCGATGAATCTCTCACAAACGTTCGTTTTCGCGATGTACGGGTGTGAATCATGAACCTCTCTCAAACGTTTGTTTTCGCGATGTACAGGTTTGAACCATGAATCTGTCACAAACATTCGTTTTCACTATGTACAGGTTTGAATCATGAATCTCTCACAAACGTTCGTTTTCCCGATGTACAGGTTTGAACCATGAATCTCTCACAAACGTTCGTTTTCGCGATGTGCAGGTTTGAATCATGAACCTCTCTCAAACGTTCGTTTTTGCGATGTACAGGTTTGAATCATGAATCTCTCAAAAACGTTCGTTTTCGCGATGTGCAGGTTTGAACCATGAATCTCTCACAAATGTTCGTTTTCGCGATGTACAGGTTTGAACCATGAATCTCTCACAAACGTTCGTTTTCCCGATGTACAGGTTTGAACCATGAATCTCTCACAAACGTTCGTTTTCGCGATGTGCAGGTTTGAATCATGAACCTCTCTCAAACGTTCGTTTTTGCGATGTACAGGTTTGAATCATGAATCTCTCAAAAACGTTCGTTTTCGCGATGTGCAGGTTTGAACCATGAATCTCTCACAAATGTTCGTTTTCGCGATGTACAGGTTTGAACCATGAATCTCTAACAAACGTTCGTTTTCCCGATGTACAGGTTTGAACCATGAATCTCTCACAAACGTTCGTATTCGCGATGTACAGGTTTGAATCATGAACCACTCTCAAACGTTCGTTTTTGCGATGTACAGGTTTGAACCATGAACCTCTCACAAACGTTCGTTTTCGCGATGTACAGGTTTGAACCATGAATCTCTCACAAACGTTCGTTTTCCCGATGTACAGGTTTGAACCATGAATCTCTCACAAACGTTCGTTTTCGCGATTTACAGGTTTGAATCATGAACCTCTCTCAAACGTTCGTTTTTGCGATGTACAGGTTTGAAGCATGAACCTCTCTCAAACGTTCGTTTTCGCGATGTACAGGTTTGAATCGTGAATCTCTCACAAACGTTCGTTTTCGCGATGTACAGGTTTGAACCATGAATCTCTCACAAGCTTTTGTTTTGCGACGAAGCCGTTACAACTACATTGGGTGGACTTTTCACTGAAGGCATATTAATATTGTAAAACGCGGTTCTCTCGTCAAAGATGGACATAAAAAAAGCAGCATGCTTCGATCGGTAAAATGAAATGAAGATAAAATAAACTTAAGGAAAATATCCATGATGTCTGGCATGGCTGAGCCGTGTTGTGATTGGTTGTAGACAAGCTGAAAAGAACAGCTTTGACCCACGCTGTGATGTCCGGGCATACGCACATAGCGTCTTACCTGCTCAGCCTGGGTGCCAATCCCAACGTGGCCGACAGCTCAGGTATGTGGTCACCCACCGCAAACAACTCCTGCTACTCCAAGTAAAAAAAGAGAGAGAGGGAGGGACACAAGATTTTATGTTTTATAAAGCGAAAAAAGGAAGCTTGGAATTTGTACAGTCCTGTCATTATTGAGCTATAGCGACATTTCTATACACAGTTTTGTTGTAGGGGGTAGGGAGATGTATATAATTCGCCGCTAGGTAGCACGGTCACGTGTTTTACCCACAATACATGTGTTGACGCAGGCAACACGCCGGTGCACTACGCGGCCGCCTATGGCTGGTACTTCACGCTCAAGCTTCTCCTCGACGCCGGCGCCGACCCGAACATAGCGAACGACTGGAAGACCACTCCGGCCGCCATCGCCTTCCTCAAGGGCCACATGGGTCTGGCCGATATGCTGCTGCAGCGTCCCGGGGCCGACATCAACTTCAGGGACGAATCAGGTATTCTTATCAGTTTATACAAAAAAAAAAAGAATAAATCAGTGGACCAATGAAAAACTGCAATCAGTTCCATAGCTGGAGTATATTTGCTAGTTATAAAACCTGTTCTTTTGGTGGAGACTTTGCAATATATAGTGGTTAAGGCTGTTCCATATTCAGTATACAGCCGTCTTTGATGTTCTGTATCTGTGTGTTATCAGGGCTGACCCTTCTGGCGACGGCGTGCTGTAGCCCGATCTCCAAGACCCTGGTGGTGCAGGTGCAGTACCTCATCGACAAGGGCGCAGACTGCACCATCAAGGACACAGAGGGGCGCAGTGCCCTGCACCACATCGCCTCCAACAGCGTGTCGAGCTACGACGACACTGGCGCCGCGAAGGTGAAGGCCAGCATGGATATTGCCCAGATTCTCATCGACCACGGCTGCCTGGTGAATGACCTGGACGCGGAGAAGAAGTCGCCGCTGATGTACGCCGTCGGCCAGGTGTGTGTTTTCACGTGTGGTTTAATGCCTGGACATGGACAGTCTGGATATCCAGAGTCACGGCTGGGATATCCAGAGTCACAGCTGGGATATCAAAAATCACATCCTGTATATCAATAAAAAGTGCTTTGTTTCTTAATTGATTCACTTGTAATTCTCCCGTTCTTAATACATAGATTTCTGCTGAGCATTGGAAGTCGTATGTTGGTGGTGGGAGGGGTACGAGAGGACTTTTCGCTCTGAGGAACTGGATGGGATGGATCGAATTCTCCCTCAAAGGAGTATAAAATGTCAGTTTCTTCTAATATAATTATAGTGGACTTCTGCCTTTTGGAAGTGTGTCAGTGAAGCCGCTTAATTGTCTACAAAATCTGCTTTAAAAAGTGTTTATTTTTTGATGTCAGGCAAATACGGCGCTGGTGAAGATGCTGATTGAAAAAGGCAGCTCCGTGTCGGCGGAACTGGACAAAGAGCGTAAGAATATACTGCATATTATGGCGGAGCAGTGTATGTCCAACCAGCACACGTCCATGCTCAAGTTATTTGCCGTAAGTATCACCAGCGCATCTCAAGTACATGCGTATGTGTGTAGACGTGTACAAAAGTACACACGGATGCCTTGTAGAGACGTGTAGACAAGTACATAGATGCTGTGTATATGTTACAGCGAATCTGTAAAACCAGCGAATCTATAGATAGTGTAAACCAGTATATATGTTACAGGCTGTGATTACAACCAGGAAATGTATACATTTCCTAAAATGACCAGGCTATGTCTAAAATTCCTGACTCAATCAGGCAATGTATACGTTTCCTAGAAAAGACCAGGAAATGAACACATTGCCCGGTTTTGCTGCTAAAAAATTGTAGTCTTTGCCTGTTCAACTTTCTTTGCCTGACACGTATTTTGTATGTTAAAGAAAACTCCCATTGACATTTATTTAAAACTTTTATTTTATGTTCTCGGATAAAACCAATTAAAATCATTTGCACTATGAACTAAAATGAAACTAAAAATAGGTTACATAAACTTCGAAATACACATAGAACTTGATTTTATTTTTTCTGACTAAAACTTTAGTTTAAAAAAGTACAATTTTATGTTTCTGACCATTTATATTTCAAACGTGATACAATAAAGACATTACACAGAATTGCTCTATAAACCAATTTAAATCATTTACACTCTGAACTAAAATGAGACTACTGAAAGGTTACACAAACTTTGAAATACATTTAAAATCGCAATTGTTTTCAACTACTCTGAAATTTCTGGTGATAACTAGTTCTTATTTGGGCATGACAAAATGGAGTGACAACGAGAGTTACACAACACATTGGCCTTGTAAAACCTACACCGCCTTGTCTGACACCATTTACTACCATTACAGTTCCATTTTAAAAATCCTTGGCCACCACAATTCGATTCAAACTGCACCGCTTGACGCAGTGATATTTCGGATTCAAGATTAACATCGTTTTCGGACAATAATTTATGACTGCATAAATCAAACTAACTTCTACTGTACTTTGACTTAAGAATCCCACCCTTTACGGCAATCTTATACATGTCATTCTCCCTGTCGCGTATAATACCTAGTATATTGCGAGGATCACTCCTGCCTCTATCAACTAACGGTACTGGGACCGTGGCATTGTCACCAGCTTCACCAGCCAACATGACAACCCGGGTTCGCTTTACCATACGTTCTGCTTGATAAAGCTGGGCATTGCTGGCCAGCTGTCTTGTCACCGCTAAAGAGTTCATGCGTGATTTTATCGGAGATACTGGGGTATCTGTAGAGGTACTTGGTTCGGATACCTCTGCGGGCACGAGTGTAGGCATATCCACAATCTCAGGTGTATCAACCGGAGTTTCGGACGTACCGGCGACAGGTACATCGATAGACAAAAGCACAGGCATGTCCATGTTCATGGCTGCACAGGTACAGCTGATGTGAAGTTTCAATTTCATCACAGGTTCTTTGCAAGAAGTAACATCTTTGATATTTACATGAAATACGTCAAAGTAGTCTTTGCAAATATCAAAGCGCATCGAAATTGCAATTCTAACTTGAAAGTGAAGAGTCAAATTTGTCCTGGATTATTAATTGCAATCATAAGTTGAAAGACAAAATTCAAAATTTCACTGCGTTATCAATTGCAATCCTAGCAGGAAAGAGAAAATTCGAAGGTTGCAATGAGCTACTAATTGCAATCACATCTTTAAAGAGAAAATTCAATTTGGCACAAAAATTAAAAATAATAATGTTAAATGTTAAAAAATATATTGCAATAAATTGTGGGAAGGGGGAGGGGAGTTTGATTAATAAAATATCAGAAACAGAAAACTTAAGCACAGGTAGTTCATAAATCGTCGTGTTATTTAAATTTTGTTTTTATCCGAGTGATATTTAAATTTTGTTTTTATGCTAGAAAATAAAATAAAAGTTTTAAATAAATGTCGATGGCAGTTTACTTTAACATACAAAATACGTTTCAGGCAATGACAACAATTTCTTAGCAGCAAAATCGGCAATGTGTACATTTCCTGGTCTTTTTTAGGAAATGTATACATTGCCTGATTGAGTCAGGAATTGTAGACATAGCCTGATCATTTTAGGAAATGCATGCACTTCCTAGTTGTAATCATAGCCTGTAACATATACAGATGCCGTGTATAGACGCGTAGACAAGTGCATGCAGATGCTGTGTATAGACGCGTAGACAAGTACATGCAGATGCCGTGCGTAGACTGTAGAAAAGTACATACAGATGCCGTGTAGAGACGTGTAGACAAGTACATACAGACGCCGTGTATAGACGCGTAGACAAGAACATACAGATGTTGTGTATAGGCGTGTAGACAAGTACATGCATATGCCTTGTATAGACGTGTAGACAACTACATACAGGTACTGTTCATACACGTGTAGACAAGTACACACAGATGCTGTGTGACTGAGGTTGTGTGAGACTTGTGCGCGTAACGTGATATGTATTTGCAGAAGACGACATCTAGCGGCGACTTAGCAGCAATGGGCAGCCAGGTGGACAGTGAGGGATTCACCCCGTTACTCAGGGCCTGCAAGGCCTACGCCGAGTGGAACGTAAGTATTCACTGTGTTACTGAAGGCTTGTTAGGCGCACGCCGAGTGGAACGTTAGTATTCACTGTGTTACTGAAGGCTTGTTAGGCGCACGCCGAGTGGAACGTAAGTATTTACTGTGTTACTGAAGGCTTGTTAGGCCCACGCCGAGTGTTGACTGTGTTACTGAAGGCTTGTTAGGCCCACGCCGAGTGTTGACTGTGTTACTGAAGGTTTGTTAGGCCCACGCCGAGTGTTGACTGTGTTACTGAAAGCTTGATACGCCGAGTGGGACGTAATGTTTACTGTGTCAGTAAGGGCTTGTCAGGCTTTAGCCGAGTAGAACGTGTGTTGACCGTGTTACTGAGAGCTTGTTTTGTTTACGACTGACTGTGTGAGGGATCATGTATTTTTGTGGCTGATTGTGTGAGGGAGCATGTATTGTGTGGAGGAGCATGTATTGTTTACTACTGATTGTGTGAGGGAGCAGGTTTTGTTTGTGACGGATTATGTGAGAGAGCATGTATTCTTTATGGCTGATTGGGTGAGGGAGCATGTATTATTCACGACTGATACGTGAGGGAGCATGTATTGTTTATGACTGATCAAGTGAGGGAGCATGTATTGTTTATGACTGATTGTGTGAGGCTTGTTGACATTTCAGGGCTCAGTGTCGAGAGACGAGATACGCACTAGGGACTGGGACGAAGAGTCGGGAAGTGTTGACGCAGGCGATGACGCAGATGATGACATGGGTGGTGAAGACGATGAACCAGAGGAGGAAATGGAAGAAGACAATGAAGAAGAAGACATGGAAGAAAACAATGAAGAAGAGGAAGCAATGGAAGAAGACGAGCAAGAGGAGGAAGAAAAGGAAGACGAAGAAAGCGTGAGTTGAAGTCTGGGGGAGTGAATACTAACTGAAATGTTCTCTTCAATCCTTCTCTGCCTCAGGCTTTCTGCCGTCCGCGTCAAAAAGATTAACAAATATAATTAACAAACGTAAGAACACTAGCGTAGTTCCGAACTCTTTCGTAGTTCCGAATGTTAGGAGTTTCTTCACAGCTGTAAAGGTGTTGCTTCGCGTGGATGGTTACATCTCGTCACAGGGACCGCATTCTTCAGAAACTTGCATAAAGCCAACCAATTCAGCGTTTTTGATAGCTTGTGCCCTTGCGGTCTTCTGTAGAATGTGATGGTAAAAGCTTCCCACAGAACCTCTACACGAAAACCATCCAGTTTGTAGTATAGGTGGAACTGTTACAGTGTTCATAGGTAACCTGCCAATCACGTGTTGCTGGTGGGCTCCACTGATTGCCTGTCGTCGTTATAACATCATAAGTGACTCATCTTTTGTTTTTGTGGTTGTTGTTGTAGCTGCATGGTTTTATCGTGGAAAGTGACGACTCGGATAGCACAGGTCAGGTGACCGGAAGGAAGCAGGCAAAAAATACGGATGTGATTACCCGCAAACAAGCCACGGCGGATGATTCACACAAAACGGAAGCGGAGAAGTATATGGTAAATGTCCTGCCAAGTCACCAAGTCCAAAACGCTGTGGCCGTAACATAAGATAGCAAATTAGACAATGTTTAGTTATCACATATTCAAATACGAATTTCGTTACGTATTAGTATTCAAAGTCTAAAGCTGCCTTTTTCTGAGTGTTGGGCTGTAGGTCAGTACCGTTTTAGGGTTTCTAGACGTTTCTGCCGAAACGTCCTGGGCCGAAAAGTCTTGGGGAAATGTGGGCCGAAACGTCTTGGACCGAAAAGTCTTGGGCCGAATCGTCTATGGGAGTGGGCCGAAATGGTTTTGGGCCGAAACGTCTTATAACCTTTCATCCCCCAGCGGTCTGTAATGGACTAGTACATATTTCTTCATTAAAGACTAAGCCTTGACCTCGGCCGTGACCTTGACCGTGGGTGTGATTTTAGGCGGCGTGCACGGAGGAGCAGAAGAAGCGCGACGCGCAGGGCGCGGAAGGGCGCGCGTTTATACTGGCTCTCATGACGCTGTGCAAGTGTAAAATGGCGCAGTCTGTGGGAGAAAAGTACTACGCCAAGAACGAAGTAGTCCCCGAGAAGGAGAAAGATCGTTACCATACAAAATGTAACTGCATTTAAGTAAATTATACTCCAGTGTGATGTGATAAAGGAGTGTGTTAGAGAGTGATTCTAGCTTTCCTTGGGTAATGGCAAGTTATTAGCCGTCCAGAAAGGGACGAAGGAAACGGATGAAATGCTGTCATTGCCTATGAATGAAATAGTTCCTGCCATTTATGTCAGTCATATCAAATGAAATGGCATTAAAGCTGGGATTTTATAAAATGCTACATAAGGAGGGATATAGAATGTTGTGAAGTAATAAAAAGATAACCAAGCACTGTTGCTGATTTTAAATCACCTATTTCCTTGTATCATCATACTGTATGTTGTGTTTCTGATGCTGTGACGTCATGGTTACAGATGGTAAAATGATGCCACTGGACTTCATGCTGGAGGTGAGACACAACGCCGCCGTGATCCGCGGCGATGACGTCGATCGTAATCCAGGGCTGACCATGGTCCTCGAGCACTCCCCGGACGTGAACTGGCGAGATCTGAACGACCTGACACCCCTCATCAGAATGGTACAGCGCAGTAACTTGGCGTATGTCAAGATTCTCGTAAGTTTGGCTTTGCCTATCTAGGAATATTTATTTGGACAACTGAAATCGAGTATTTTTTTTTGTATATTTTTGTGTTGCTGTAGTTTTATTTTGGTTATATTTGACCATTTGTTGATATTTAACGCCCTTATGGGGCTTTCCTGATTTATTTTCAGTCTTTATCAGAAAGAGCAAAGATGCCGGCCGCTTCATGTTGATTATGAATTCGGTGTTTGTATTCCAGTTCTGAACTCATTTTCTGCAAGGAGACTAAAATAAAGATTAAAATTCCATTGATAATGGTAAATATTATGACGGTGTTGAATATCAGTGTCTGGTCACGTGCAAACAAGCAGTCTCATTGGTTGATAATTTAGTTGTGATTTTGGCCACCAGGTGGAGCATAATGCTGAGGTGGACTGTGTGAAGACAGAGGAGCGTTCCACAGAAACGCCGCTTATTATTGCAGTCAGGTATGAAGAGGGCGTAAGAAAGAGTATGAAATTCGGATTTATTCTTTACATATACTTTTATTGTTACGGCTGGGAAAAGCCCTGAATTAAACTGTAGCATCGCAATTTTGTGTATTAGGTTTTAAAACGTTTTATAGCCATATCAGAGCCGTCTCAGTGTTGAGCATTTCTAATTTCGCTGTTTTTTTTTTTTCATTTATAAAGGAATGGGAATTACGCGATAGCGGAGTATTTGCTGAGTCAAGAGGCCGATGTGGGGTACGCGTGTGAGCACACTGGCATCACGTGTGTACACTATGCCGCCAGGATGAGAGGTAACTACTCATGTTCAGCCCCCCCCCCTGACCCCACCCCCCCCCCCCCCCCGCCTCTCCTTGCTGAGTCAAGAGGCAAGGGGCCGATGTGGGGTACGCGTGTGTGCACACTGGCATCACGTGTGTACACTATGCCGCCAGGATGAGAGGTAACTACTCGTGTCCAACACCCCCTCGTCCCTCCCCTCCCCCCGCCCGCCTGTGGGTTTTGGGGTAATATTTAGAAATAGATCCACTCCTGTATGTTCCGTGCATGTCGTAGGATGGAACTAGACAGAAATTTGTTTTCTTTCTAGTTTCACAATGTTCTGTACGAAGGCGACAAAAGGGTAATACTATGTACACGGAAGGGTGAAACAAATCCCTGCAGTGGAATGCAGTCTAGAATCGCGAGAATCAATATCAATACTGTTTTTTAATCTTTGATTGGTTAAGGAGCTATTTACTGAGGGAGGTTGGACTGTACTGGTGGGGGTTGGACTGTACTGGTGAGGGTTGGACTGTACTGGTGGGGGTTGGACTGTACTGGTGGGGGTTGGACTGTACTGGTGGGGGTTGGACTGTACTGGTGGGGGTTGGACTGTACTGGTGGGGGTTTGACTGTACTGGTGAGGGTTGGACTGTACTTTACTGTACTACACTGACGGAGTTTGGACTGGTATACAGCGACTACTACTTGCAGGTGCTGAAGCCATCCGCATGCTCAAGCTGCTCATCTCGTACGGCGCCGACCCGAACTGGCGCGACCGGCAGCAGCGCACTGGCCTGCACATAGCCGTCAACGCCAACACGGGCACGTCGGACGCGTCGGCCGAGGTCGAGTCCTTCCTCATCGACAGCGGTGCCGATGTCTACGCCCTGGATATCCGCAAGCGTCTCCCGCTGCACTACGCCTTTGTCAAAATAAACAAGTAAAACCGTCTTCTTTTCTTTTTTAGTACTTGAAATAAAATCTGAAAATAGTTTTAGTGCTTCTAGGGTTCGCAGTTTTGCAGAAATTTTGTGTTCGGTTGGAGCTCGCACCCAGACGTAAACCCCTTTCGGGCCCTCTGCCGTCGGTGTAGCGGTAATCCGTCGTTTCTTTACTTATTCAGTGAAACGGGGGATGTGCATTTTGATGCACAGACTTCTGGTGTTTAAGGACAGACTGACTTGACCCGCGGTAAAAGAAAAAAGAAAAAAAATGTGTGAGAGCATGTGCACTGACAGTTGTTACGTAATTTCATTCTCTGTTTAAAGCGACTTTATTGCGCCCATTACAGAGACATCTGGTGATGGTTTTGGTGTGTTGTGTGAATTTTCTAGTCACAAGGACTCGAGTGCCATCGACCCCATAGAGTTATGCACCACCTTGACCAGTGCCATGGATACCAATGGTATCGATGAGTTGGATGAGTTTGTACAGACCCCGCTCCACAGAGCGGCGCAAAGGGGAGCATCTGTTTGCTGCATGCATCTTATACAGAAGGGAGCATTGATTAATCGCAAGGATGGCGACGGAAATTCGGCCATTGGAATTGCAGCCTTCTTCCAACATGAAAGGTATTACTTGAAACTGAAGTTTTTGAAAATAAATGCAAACATACCTATGTTACAGCAAGAGAGATCAATAACTTCGAACAGAGACCGTAACGACACCATTAAGCGTGATTCTTTCTTCTCTATGTGTACACATAAAATGTGCATAATTTTAATAGAACGTACAGCAATTAGATCAGCACTCATTTTCGTGCATGTGTCGCAGGCGACATGGGTATTGCCAGGTTAAAAAATTATCGGATATGTCCCTACACCAGAATACTTCGAAACTGTTCAGTAAATTTTAACCGGTGTTTCTCAGTCAGTTCAGGTACATAAAATGTAAACTGGGATTAGTTTGAAAAAAAAATAGGTTGGATTTTCTCTCACAGCTGCTCCTGCAGCTGGAAGTAAGAAGATCACACTTTTCTAACAGCTGCTGTAGCTGCCATAGCTGAGTAAAAAAATCTTTTTTTCCGCAGCTGCTGTATGATGCTGCTGCAGAAAGGTGCAGCTGTGAACATCAAGATTCACAGTTATACTCCCAAGCCTAAGGAGCCCGGACATAAGGAAAAACCAGCCTGGAAGTTCAATCCAACGGGCAAAAAGCCAGAAGACATCATTAAGCAAGTCCCACTCTTTCAGGTCGGCGTGCTTAGCAGTCCATTTAAGGTTCTCCAAATACAACAACGAAGATGGTTAGAAAAGAAAAAAAAAAAAATAATAATAACTCACAATTTGGTAGCTGGCCGTCTAGAGAAGTCGGTTTCGTGTTATAAGCAAAGTTCTGGTGGGGAAATGGGAAGAGACTGGGGGCTTTCGTTTTTGTGTTCATGAACTATTGGCCATCTGTGGGCGTGGCAACGACTCCTTAAGAAATCGCCCTGAGAATGTTAGACATTTTCACAAGTGTAGCTTGGGACGGGCCATCACGCACTCTTACGAGTTAATCCTGTTTGGTCGATTTGCCGAACGCGCCGAAATGGCTGAAATTGATCAATACCTCAAACTGCTGGGGCTGGTATTCATCGCTAGTTACTGAAACAATGGACTATTCTCTGGAAAAACAATTCGATACTTATCCTGTACTTACTTAGTACTTGGCACTGAAATACCTACACTAGGCAGTCTGTGAACATTTTACCTCGTTTTAATTGAAGCAGGCTTATTCAAAAAGAAATTTTTAAAGTTTTGTGTCCGGTTCTTTATGATGGATGTTTCATGACGAATCTTGGTCCTTGGCGATGATCTAGGCTTTTGTTGCCGGAAGGAACACGAACCGCCTTCTCGCGTGTGTTCATAGGGTGTCGGATTCCTTTTTTCAGAAAGTGATCCAGAACGGTTGGCAGGGCCTGACCTTCATGCTGCTGGATGTCCTACACGAGCACGGCATGAAGTACACGGAGGCCGTGGAGGCCGCCCTCACCGTCAATAAGTACAACCTGGCCTTGACATTCATACGTAAGCAGCGCAAGAACGCGCTACTGAAGACGACCAATCAGATGGGCCGTAACCTGTGGCATGTGCTCATGCTCACTGCCGACAATCAGTTCGCTATGCAGCAGAGGGTAAGCACGGATATACACACTGTAAAGTATTGTGGCCAGGCCATAGAAATAACTCACAAGATGACTACTTTTGTTTGTATCGATTCGAGGTAAAAAAATATGTCAGAGCGAAATGTGGTGGATAAAATTGTCAAAAAATAAGTTTCTGTGTAATTTATTTTCTTTCAAGAAAGAAACGAAATTAAAAAGACTTTTTAAAGGCAATAGAGCCCCCCCCCCTCCCAAATACACCCCATTCCCACTTGCTTGCTGTACGGAAAGTCTCGCATTTAGATCGTTAAAGAAGTTATCGGCTACACACCATCTTTTGAGAATTGCTTGGGTTTACGTTGCGACAAAGCAAAATATTATATCAGAAATAATACAGCGTAAACTCTACGCAAAGTCAGAGTAATTTTACGTGTCTGAAATGCGGTTTTTCTGTAATATATATTGTAAGTAAGTAGAATATAAATTTTGTAAATTAATATAAAATATTTATAAACGAATATAAACAGTGTAAATTTTCGACCACCACTTTAAAAAAACGTTAACAGCCGATTATTTATAACGTTAACAGCCAACTATGGATAGCGTTAACAGCTGAATATTTAAAACTTAAGACGCTCTACCATTGCGACGTGTTCCATGCATGTGTGAACCCGTCGTAACGTCATGTTGTTCGGCTCTGATTGATGACGTCACCATGCTTGCAGATCGCCGAGGTGCTGCGTGAGCGTGGCGTGGACCCCATGGTGAAGGACCACTACAGCGCTACGTCACTGATATATGCCTGCCTCAACCAGAGCGCCACCCTCGGCACCTTCCTATTTGGTATGTGAAGGGGCATAAAGAAAATAAATATTATTTGAAGAAAAAATCTTATAAAAATGGCGTAACTCTGAAATTAAGGAAAGTTACGAGACATTTACTGTTGGCTGTATTCGGCATCGAATCGTAAGTAAAGTAACCAGACTTCCCTTGACATCTTTGGTAAGTACCTAAAGATGTAACATTCTTAACGTATTTGTATGACATATGACTCTTGTTGACAGTGTGTGTGTATGACATATGACTCTTGTTGACAGTGTGGGTATGACATATGACTCTTGTTGATAGTGTGTGTATGACATGACTCTTGTTGACAGTATGGGTATGACATATGACTCTTGTTGACAGTATGGGTATGACATCTGACTCTTGTTGACAGTGTGGGTATGACATATGACTCTTGTTGACAGTGTGTGTATGACATATGACTCTTGTTGACACTGTGTATGACATATGACTCTTGTTGACAGTGTGTGTGTATGACATATGACTCTTGTTGACAGTGTGTGTGTATGACATATGACTCTTGTTGACAGTGTGTGTATGACATATGACTCTTGTTGACAGTGTGTGTGTATGACATATGACTCTTGTTGACAGTGTGTGTATGACATATGACTCTTGTTGACAGTGTGTGTGTGTATGACATATGACTCTTGTTGACAGTGTGTGTGTATGACATATGACTCTTGTTGACAGTGTGTGTGTGTATGACATATGACTCTTGTTGACAGTGTGTGTGTATGACATATGACTCTTGTTGACAGTGTGTGTATGACATATGACTCTTGTTGACAGTGTGTGTGTGTATGACATATGACTCTTGTTGACAGTGTGTGTGTATGACATATGACTCTTGTTGACAGTGTGTGTGTATGACATATGACTCTTGTTGACAGTGTGTGTGTATGACATATGACTCTTGTTGACAGTGTGTGTGTATGACATATGACTCTTGTTGACAGTGTGTGTGTATGACATATGACTCTTGTTGACAGTGTGTGTGTATGACATATGACTCTTGTTGACAGTGTGTGTGTATGACATATGACTCTTGTTGACAGTGTGTGTATGACATATGACTCTTGTTGACAGTGTGTGTATGACATCTGACTCTTGTTGACAGGGTGTGTGTGTATGACATCTGACTCTTGTTGACAGGGTGTGTGTGTATGACATATGACTCTTGTTGGCAGTGTGTGTGTATGACATATGACTCTTGTTGACAGTGTGTGTGTATGACATATGACTCTTGTTGACAGTGTGTGTGTATGACATATGACTCTTGTTGACAGTGTGTGTGTATGACATATGACTCTTGTTGACAGTGTGTGTATGACATATGACTCTTGTTGACAGTGTGTGTGTATGACATATGACTCTTGTTGACAGTGTGTGTATGACATATGACTCTTGTTGACAGTGTGTGTGTATGACATATGACTCTTGTTGACAGTGTGTGTATGACATATGACTCTTGTTGACACAGAGCACTACAAGGAGAGGATAGTGCTGGAGAGCAAGGACATGTACGGGCGCACCGCCCTCGCCGCATGCTTCTGGAAGATGCGCTCTAGCACGTGAGTCATGCTTTATGTAAACACGTGGCGCCCCAGCACGCAATGCTTAAAGTAAATGTTACACGTAGCCACTTTGTAAACTGCCTACAATTTCCAGCTACTTCGAAAAGTGTCTGATTTTAAGGCTCCAGACAGTTTGCCTGGACCAAAAACACCTGGCACCTCCAACACGTGAGTCATGCGTTTTGTAGTCACCTGACACCTCCAACACGTGAACCATCCTTTGTATAAATACTTTACTCCCAAAAACGTGACTCGGGAGTTTTGTGAATCGTAGTTATGTAAATATGTTAATCATGGTTTTTTTTAAAGAACCTGCTCTGTGATATGTGATCCGTGATTTATGCAAAAACTGTTTTTGTCATAGTTTTAACTTTATGTAAGCAGTGTGTGTGAGGCATGGTTTATGTGTGAGCCATGGTTTGTGTGTGAGCCATGGTTTATGTGTGAGCCATGGTTTGTGTGTGAGCCATGGTTTGTGTGTGAGCCATGGTTTATGTGTGAGCCATGGTTTGTGTGTGAGCCATGGTTTGTGTGTGAGCCATGGTTTGTGTGTGAGCCATGGTTTGTGTGTGAGCCATGGTTTGTGTGAGCCATGGTTTGTGTGTGAGCCATGGTTTGTGTGAGCCATGGTTTGTGTGTGAGCCATGGTTTGTGTGTGAGCCATGGTTCGCGTGCGAGCCATGGTTTGTGTGTGAGCCATGGTTTGTGTGCGAGCCATGGTTTGTGTGTGAGCCATGGTTTATGTGTGAGCCATGGTTTGTGTGTGAGCCATGGTTTGTGTGTGAGCCATGGTTTGTGTGTGAGCCATGGTTTATGTGTGAGCCATGGTTTGTGTGTGAGCCATAGTTTGTGTGTGAGCCATGGTTTGTGTGTGAGCCATGGTTTGTGTGTGAGCCATGGTTTGTGTGAGCCATGGTTGATGTGTGAGCCATGGTTTGTGTGTGAGCCATGGTTTGTGTGAGCCATGGTTTGTGTGTGAGCCATGGTTTGTGTGTGAGCCATGGTTCGCGTGCGAGCCATGGTTTGTGTGTGAGCCATGGTTTGTGTGAGCCATGGTTTGTGTGTGAGCCATGGTTTATGTGTGAGCCATGGTTTGTGTGTGAGCCATGGTTTATGTGTGAGCCATGGTTTATGTGTGAGGCATGGTTTGTGTAAACAGCGAGTGCTTCAGTACTCGAATCTTGCTTTTCCGAACACTGTTGACAGGTTAATTATTAACCATGGCGTTTATGTGTTGTTCTCAGACGCCTGTTTGTGAAGCTGCTGGAAATGGGAGCCAAGGCGGACGTGCGGTGCGACTATCCCGCCCTCAGCCCTATGTCGTTTGGAGAACTGCCATCCGAAGACTATTTTCAGAGCACGGGTAAGCGCGTAACTCTTCCTGTGATTCGCTCCTCCCGCTCCATATAACCTAACCAGCCTGTTTTCTAGCTTGATATTTTTTTCAGCCAATGGGAATCCACTTTTCCACCGCACCGGGTATAGTTCCCTGCCCGAGCTGGTCTGATTAGTAGACCTCGGTCAGTTTTAGCGTTCGCAATCGGTGACCGAAAAACGGTCTCCGAACCGAAACTGTCGGTGCTCAAAACTGATACATTTTTTTTTGGTTAGTTGCGTAACAACAAATATAATATGATTTGAAAGAAGTAGCGTCTGCAGTCACCTAAGGTTCATTTAACTGTCCTTAAGATCGTTAGATTAGTTTGCCTATCACCTTATTCCCCACAGGGGGAATATATGCGATCGACCGGATGTCGGTCGGTCTGTCGGTCTGTCATCAAGAGCTTGTTAACACGATAACTTAAAAACTGCTGCAAGGATTTTAATGAAACCAGGTATGTAGTTTCTATGGGAGCAAACACAGATCGGTATTATAAATGGGCGAGGTTCGTCCAAGGAAAATGCACCAGCTGGACGTAGAAAATTTCAGCTCTTGACTATTGATGGCCGTGTTTAACTGATGGGGGGGGGGGTGTGGTTAATATGTGGGCTATGCACACTGCTCTAGTTATACTTATAATAAGTACTGTTTGTCAGTGGTGTATGTTATGTAACAGCGCCTGCCTCGCCAGTTTGGCAGTGGTGTATGTTATATAACAGCACCTACCTCGCCAGTTTGGCAGTGGTGTATGTTATATAACAGCGCCTACCTCACCAGTTTGGCAGTGATGTATGTTATATAGCAGCGCCTACCTCGCCAGTTTGTCAGTGGTGTATGTTTATGTAACAGCGCCTGCCTCGCCAGTTTGGCAGTGGTGTATGTTATATAACAGCGCCTACCTCGCCAGTTTGGCAGTGGTGTATGTTATATAACAGCGCCTACCTCGCCAGTTTGGCAGTGGTGTATGTTATATAACAGCGCCTACCTCGCCAGTTTGGCAGTGGTGTATGTTATATAACAGCGCCTACCTCGCCAGTTTGTCAGTGGTGTATGTTATATAACAGCGCCTACCTCGCCAGTTTGGCAGCGGTGTATGTTATATAACAGCGCCTACCTCGCCAGTTTGGCAGCGGTGTATGTTATATAACAGCGCCTACCTCGCTTGTTTGGCAGTGGTGCATGTTATATAACAGCGCCTGCCTCGCCAGTTTGGCAGTGGTGTATGTTATATAACAGCGCCTACCTCGCTTGTTTGGCAGTGGTGTATATTATATAGCAGCGCCTGCCTCGCCAGTTATCGGCATCCATTCCATGTTATCGGCCTTGACTTCGACCCCTCTGAGTAGCCAAGTAGATATGCTGTAAGGCAACATAAAAGAAACAGGAGAGAGAAACAACATTTCCTTCACTTGGTTGCAGGTTGTACGAAGATCACGCCGCTGATCTTAGCCATTTGCAAAGGAGAGTTTTACGTGGCACAGAACCTGATCGAGTACGGAGCCGACATCAACTGTACTGACGACAGCGGCGTGACGCCCCTCATGTATGCCGTCAGATATGTGAGTCTGTTACCACCTGGCGTGGGTGGTTGAATCTAAACATGTGAGCCTGTCACCACCTGGCGTGGGTGGTTAAATGTAAACATGTGAGCCTGTCACCACCTGGCGTGGGTGGTTAAATATAAATATGTGCAGCTGTCTCCACCTGGCGTGGGTGGTTAAATCTAAATATGTGCGGCTGTCGCCACCTGGCGTGGGTGGTTAGATCTAAATATCACAAAAATATGCGAGTCTGAGGCGACATCAACTGACGACAGCGGCGTGACGTCTCTCATGTATGCCGTCAGATATGTCAGTCTGTCGCCAGGTTGTTTGTAAGGGAAGAGCCGCAGAGGGAAACGGCTTGCGTGGGCGATTGAATATCACAGAAAATGTGAAATATATATGTTAAAAGGCATTTGCTTCATATTTTCCTGAATGGTTTTAAAGTTGTTGCCGTAGGCCTAACTGTAACATTTACTGGCTGATTTTACCCAGAGAAGTGTTATTAATTTGCTTGATTTTACCCAGAGAAGCGTTATTAATTTGCTTGATTTTACCCAGAGAAGCGTTATTAATTTGCTTGATTTTACCCAGAGAAGCGTTATTAATTTGCTTGATTTTACCCAGAGAAGCGTTATTAATTTGCTTGATTTTACCCAGAGAAGCGTTATTAATTTGCTTGATTTTACCCAGAGAAGCGTTATTAATTTGCTTCATTTTACCCAGAGAAGCGTTATTAATTTGCTTGATTTTACCCAGCGAAACGTTATTAATTTGCTTGATTTTACCCAGAGAAGCGTTATTAATTTGATTGATTTTACCCAGAGAAGCGTTATTAATTTGCTTGATTTTACCCAGAGAAGCATTGTTAATTTGTTTGATTTTACCCAGAGAAGCGTTATTAATTTGCTTGATTTTACCCAGAGAAGCGTTATTAATTTGCTTGATTTTACCCAGAGAAGCGTTATTAATTTGATTGCTTGGTGATTGCTCTTATTGATTGGTTCAGTTGGGTTATTTGAATGTTTGATTCTAAATGGCTGATTTCATGGATCAATTAACTGATTGACTGACTGACTGAGTGAGTGTTTGGCTGGTTGATTGACAGAACAACATGCACCTGGTGAAGCTGCTGTTGGACACGGACTACGACAAGAACAAGGCGATCGCGGCGGAGGAGGAGGCGAGGCGCAAGAAGGAGGAGGAGGCGATGCGCAAGCTGGCGCTCGCCCGCAAGCCCAGCAGGCGACAGTTCGGTACGTGGCTTGTGCGCTTTCTGGAAAAGGAGGGGGCGGGGAGTAAGATAATGGGTAGTGGAAATGGGTGGGGATTTAAGGCAATGGGTTACTGGAAAGGGAGGGGCTGAGAGAATGGGTTACTGGAAAAGGAGGTGGAGAGGGGGGGCTGAGAGAATGGATTACTGGAAAGGAGGGCTGAGATAATGGGTTACTGGAAAAGGAGGGGAGCTGAGAGAATGGGTTACTTGAAAAGAGGGGCTGAGAGAATGGATTACTAGATAACGAGGGGAGCTGAGAGAATGGGTTATTGGAAAAGGAGGTGGAGAGGGGGGCTGAGATAATGGATTACTGGAAAGGAGGGCTGAGATAATGGGTTACTTGAAAAGGAGGGGAGCTGAGAGAATGGGTTATTGGAGAAGGAGGGACTGAAGTTTTATCAGCCTTACTGGGCAATCTGTCAGAAATAGCTACACTGGTGCAAGACAATTAGATCAAGGTCACTGAACCAATTGTAAGTTCATAAGTTTAGGACGCAACAAAGTATTTAGAAGTGCATGAGTACTATGAGCGAACTGAACACGGTGCATGCGCACTTTGATTCGTCTTTAGAAATGCCCGATATTGTAGGGATAGGGATGTTCGGTGCTGGACTTGGAGGTTTTGGACTAGCTACACAAATGTCAACGGAAAGCAAAGAGGAAGAAAAGGAGGAAGAAAACGAGGAAGAAAAAGACAAGGAAGAGGAAGAAGACATTCTGTTGAATCAAAGTGATGTCTATGGTACATACTGTTTCTCATTTAATTGCTTTCTCGGTTCATTAAACTAAAAAAAATCAACTGAAACTTGACCTGAGAAATATTACCAAATGGAGTAGAAATAGAACACAAAAATACAAGTGTTTTCAAACGGATTTTGGTGAAATGTTTTGTGTGAATTTGTAGATATAAATCTGGACAAGTACGAGGCATTTGAGCGCAAGTCGAAGGTTGACGTGCGCGCCCGCGACAACCAGGGCTGGAGCGTGCTGCACCACCTCGTGTCACCTCTCGACTTCGGCACGTATGACAGCGTGCACTTGCTCAAGATCCTGTACGATGCGGGAGGCGACGGCTTGCTGAAAATGCAGGACCGCGCCGGCCTCACCGCGCTCGATTACTCGCTCATCAAGGGCGCGCCCAAACTGTCGCGGGCCATCCAGAAACTGCTAGCCATAGACCAGGACAAATGGGTTAGTATTCGCCAACTTCTCAGTGTTTATGTATACATATATATATATCCGTCCCTGTCTAACACACAGTCCCACACTTACACACTCACACCACTTCACGTACCCTCCCGATCTCTGGATAAGGCCTATGGTATTGGCTTCGTTTACAGGAACGCCCTGTGTACTGCGGTGCCAAGGTCAACGACGGCCTGGCGTGGACCACCCCGAAGCGCGACTACCAGGCGGACGCGCAGCACCTCCTTAAGCGCCTCGACGCGGAGGAGGGAGGAGAAGTGGAGGAGGAATTCTCCTACATACCGCTGCCCGATGACCTCCTCATGCTGGACAAAGGAGCTGGGTGCGTTTCAGACATTGTATTAGGCTTGACGCTCCGCAGAATGTTTCGGTTATTCTTGCATGGTGAAGATAAAGTGTGTCTCTCCGGATGAGCCTGGATACGGCGGCACGTGCGCTGGGCTGGCCCTTGTCTGGTCATATAAACACACTGTTAATGGTGGGACTGGGAAAACTGACGAGCAGTTCATGGTAAAAGCTTAGAGGAGAAAATATACGGTAAATACGTAACTATGGAAACTACTACCAATGTCGACGTAAATATCTGTTTGTTTTCACAGATTCTTTTGTATGCGTCGTAAGAAATGAGTGTATGTTTTCAGCGAGGTTGTCATGGATACGTCACAGAATCTGCATTATGACGTACTGCTGACAAAGATTGACGTGAGCGCCGGCGCGTGGGGTCTCTACAACTTCTACAAGATGCAGGTGCGAGGCAGACAAAAGCCGAGTCATGCCGTAGAACCAGCCCCTTATTTAATGACGTTATATGTTTTTTTTTTCAAATTCAATGAAAGGAAAATTTGCAAAGTGTCGCAATTTGCCAAACATATTAAAACTACCTGGCAATTTATAAATGG
Organism: Protula sp. h YS-2021; assembly: GCA_949752745.1. NCBI lineage: Eukaryota > Metazoa > Annelida > Polychaeta > Sabellida > Serpulidae > Protula > Protula sp. h YS-2021. The sequence goes on from OX457024.1 coordinate 101,053,278, forward strand.
CAAAGATAGCTCAATGTGGTGTTTTTGGAGTGGTTAAATACGACACATAAGACGTTGGTTAACATCGCAGGTGATTTACCAGAAAGGCAAGGACCTGTACATTTTGTTCAACCGGTGGGGGCGGATCGGTGACAGTGGTCAGTTCCAGCAGACACCTTTCCCCAAGGAAGAGGATGCTGTGAAGGAGTTCTGTAAGATCTTCAGGGCGAAATCCGGCAATAAGTGGGCCGATGTGAAGGCGTGAGTATGCTGAGGCCAGTGTTTCTTTATAACGCCCACAACGGTCGTAAACGCTTGCGCCTGCAAGTGTTATTGTTTACCTTTTCGATTTTGAGGCCTAAGTGAAATATTGCACTCTACCTTTTTTTCTTTGTGCATTTATAAAACTTATAACAAATTGAATTTGATGTAGTGTAAACACGTTGGAGTGATGAGCAGTCATTATTACTCCCCGCCCCCCCCCCCCCGCCCCCGCGTTGCGCGGCTTGGGGGACTATAGTTTTCGGGTCTGTCTGTCGTGTCCGTCTGTGTGTCTGTCGACACTTTTTTGTTACCACACTCAAGCCTACAGTTCTTGATCCGTTGGCGAAATATTTGCATATAGATAGTATGGGTCCTAACAAGAGTTAATATTGTAAATGAGCCACGTCGGCCCAAGGACAATGACCCAGCTGGACTTAAAAAATTCAGTCTTTGAGCACCTGGAATTATTCTCCGGCGGGGGACAAAGTCAGTTTCACTGACCTACTTGTTAAATATGTATCCAGTATATTTGTCAAGTGTATTTTTATAATTCACTGTTGTGTATTGTTTTTGGTATGACTAAGGTATGTTGTTTCCCGTCATTGAGGTGATTGAGTGATTGAGTGATTGATTGATTGATTATATCGTTTCGTTTGATTGATGTGTATAGATTCGTGAACAAGGACAAGAAGTATCGTCTGGTAAAAACAGACCAACGAAAGCGCGGCAAAAAAATGAGACAGGTGAAGTTCGACCTGACGTCAAACCACAAGTCCCAGCTGCCGAAATACGTGCAGGATCTTGTGAAAGAAATGGTAAAGTTATCAGTGTATACTTGTATCTAGTATACAGAGCTTTGTGTACAAAGAATATATGCAGAACCAGCCAGTGAGTGGCAGTGTTCTTGTTTAAAGCCTGGCTGTAGATTCCAAGCCATTTGAGTATTTATGCTGCAAAGAGAGTAAAACTGAAGCAGTTTATCGTCGACGCGTAGCTCAATGATCAGAAACAACGGTTAGTTCTGTGTTTGTAAAAGACCTCAAGTTTCTGACACCCCCCCCCCTCCGCCCCCCCCCCCCCACTCACTCTCTGTGTGATTTATATTGAACGCGAAGCTACTCCCTTGATTCCTTCCTGCTCATTCCTTCCTACTAATTCTTTCCTGCTCATTCCTTCCTGCTAATTTCTTCCTGCTCATTCCCCTCCTGCTCATTCCTTCCTGATAATCTTGTACAGCTGTGTATTTCCTTCAGGTTGCATGACTTGATAAAGAGTATATTTTGGTTACTATGCGAACAACCGACGTGTACGGGGATTCCGGGATAGCCACACGTGATATTCATGACGTCACTTGTTTTCAGGTGGATGTGACGTCACTGGAGAAGACTGTGTCACGTGCGGGCATTGATACGGAGGTGTTGCCATTTGGACGAATCAAACGCGAGACATTAGAAAAAGCCCGGGACGTGCTCAATCAACTCAAGTCAGTTTAAAACTATTTTAAAGACTTGGTGGCTTTACTTTGGCCACTCTAAATCCATATCCATATGCGCGCATGTATTTACACATTTATTCATTATGTACCTTTTTTTGCAATCGACCAAAAACTGTCAGATTCTTGTAATTCTTTTCAAATGTCAAATAATAAAGTGCCGGAAAAAAAAATGATACGAACGTTTAATGGCACAGAGTGGCGACACAAGGTTGGACTGAATCCAGGGGCCATTTGTTTGTTTTGTTTCCACAGAGACGAAGTGGAAAAGATTGAGAAGTTGGAGGAAGAAAGAAGAAAGCCCGATGCTAATGTCAACTTTGACGACCTGTCTAAAATTTATCAAGAGGTAGACCGCTTTCTGTGCAGATGAGAAATGGGCGTGGTTAGGGGCAGTGATGTCACCTGTCGGTCTCTGTGTCTGTCCGTCTGCCTCCCTTCCCCGTCACTTCCGCTCCCCCCTCCTCTCTTCTCCCCTCCAAAGTATTCACCTTATACCTTCATTTCAGGTGTTTTTCAGTAAAATTCTGACCATGGAATGACCTGCTATTGAACAGTAATTCTTTATTTTCTTCCAGAATAAATACGTGATCTGTTGCTACATGAGTTATCGTGATGTTAATTCTTAATCGAACAGTGTTTGAGCACACTGTTACATCTGCGTTGTATTCGCGTTATGGCCACGTTGTGTCCGCGTTATGTCCACGTTGTATTCGTGTTACGTCCAGGTGACATCCACGTTATGTCCACGTGGCATCCACGTGGTGTCCACATTGTGTCCGCTTTGTATCCATTTTGCATCCACGTTGTGTCCACGTTGTATCCACGTCGCATCCACGTTGTGTCAACGTTGTATCTACGTTGAATCCACATTTTGTCCGCGTTGCATCCACGTCGCATCCACGTTGCATCCACGTCGCATCCACGTTGTGTCCACGTTGTGTCCACGTCGCATCCACGTTGTGTCCACGTCGCATCCACGTTGTGTCCACGTTGCATCCACGTCGCATCCACGTTGTGTCCACGTTGCATCCACGTTGTGTCCACGTTGTATCCACGTCGCATGTACGTTGTGTCCACGTTGTATCCACGTTGTATCCACGTCGCATCCACGTTGTAACCACGTCGCTTCCACGTTGTGTCCACGTTGTTTCCACGCTGCATCTCCGTGTACTTGCAGTGCTCGCGGCTGACGAGTGAGTACCTGTACCTGGTACCTCAGCACGGCTACGAGTACGAGAAAGTACAGCCCATCATCAACATGAACACGCTGAAGAACCACTGGAAGAATTTGAACACTTTGCTGGAGGTCGAGATGGCCAGCAAGGTCCTGGCAGGGGCACAGTACAGGGCTAAGGGTAGGTTTTCTCTGTTACAGACAGGTGTGAAGGCGATAGAAGGGTGGCGGACGGGGTGTGGTATGACGTTTGAAAGCTTAAACCTTCTTTTTACTTTGCATTATTAGACAGTTACAACAGTCAAAAAGCGAACTTTTCAACCCACTTGTTTGTCTATTTATTTATTTATTTATTTATTTATTTATTTATTTATTTATTTATTCCCTTTGCAGAGATAAACCCAATTGACTACGTGTACAGGAGTCTGAACTGCACCATACAACTCATGGATGAACAGGAAGCGGAGTCCCAGTACCTGCTCAAGTACATCCAAAATACCTGTAGTGAGTATCAGTATTTGAACAAGTACATTTAGCGTATGTTTCATAAACGATTTAGTATTTCATGAAGTCGATTACTTGAAATAGCTCCAGTACCTCGTGTTCATCCGTCAGATCGAAGGAATGATTGCCCACCCTTAAAGACCTACCTCGAAAGGGTTTTGTTTTTTGCCATGCAGACAGCAAGGTAGAGGCTCTGTTCCGCGTGGAGCGGGAGGGCGAGGAGAAGCGATTACAGGACTGCGAGGTAGACAACCACATGCTCCTCTTCCACGGCAGCAGCACGTACAACCTCATCAGCATTCTGGGCCAGGGCCTGCTCGTAGCGCCGCCGCTCGTGCCTATCACCGGTAACCCTCTCTTGCTTTTTGCTCGTCGCCCCGCCCCTCGTGCCCATCACTGTCAACCCTCCCTTGTCAGTTCGCTGGTAGCCCAGCCCCCGTGTCCACCACCGGTAATCCTCCCTTGTCAGTTCGCTCGTAGCCCCGCCCCTCGTATCCATCACCACTGAACCTTCCCTTGTCAATTCGCTCGTAGCCCCGCCCCTCGTGTCCATCACCACTGAACCTTCCCTTGTCAATTCGCTCGTAGCCCCGCCCCTCGTGTCCATCACCACTGAACCTTCCCTTGTCAATTTGCTCGTAGCCCCGCCCCTCGTGTCCATCACCACTGACCTTCCCTTGTGAATTCGCTCGTAGCCCCGCCCCTCGTGTCTATCACCGGTAACCCTCTCTGTCAGTTCGCTCGTAGCCCCGCCCCTCATGTCCATCACCGGTAACCCTCCCTTGCTAGTCCAGTCGTAGCCCCGCCCCTCGTGTCTATCACCGGTAACCCTCTGTTGTAAGTTATTCTCTCTGTGTTACACTTGGCCATAGATAAGTGGTGTACGTTTTAAACCAACAAAATACCTCGAGTTTAATAGATGTGGCTTGCTCTCATTACGCACCACATTCTCTCACCAGCATGCAAGTTCAGCCAAAGCTAACAATGAAACACACCACTGCCCCCTCCTCCCACCCAAACACCCATGTGTTATCAGTTCCGCCTTTCTGTTTGTCGGAGCTGAGAGTTTGTGTAAATTTATGTCACTCGCCTGTATTTTCTGTCCTTGGCAGGTCATTTGTTCGGCAGAGGCATCTATTTCGCAGACGAGTTTTCAAAAAGCTCTGGCTACTGCCACAATTGGAGTACCACATCAGACACGAAATTCATGCTTATATGCCAGGTAACTAAACACTGATTGGTTGTCCTAGGGGGTGGGGGGAGGGGGCGTAGCAATGCAAATAAACTGAAATCTGTTTACCAGAAGGAATGGCGCATGCTGTGTCTTGTAGCCCGCCTTCTTCAGCGGCTGTTTATTGTTCTGAAGGGAGAAACCGTTTGTATGGTCAATGTCTCGTTTTGGTTTGGTGTACAACAGGTGGCGCTGGGAAAGCAGCACGCAGCGATGACATGGGGCAATATGGACAAGCCCCCCGAGGGAAAGGATAGTACCATAGCGGTGGCGAATCGCGTGTGTGAGCCGGCTCATAACATCACTGTACCGTCAGGTACGTTCTTGTACGGACGGGGGGGGGGGGGGAGGGGTTACCTTTTGTGCCCCAGCTCATAACATCAAGGCACCGACAGGTATGCACTTCGGGGGGGGGGGGCGTTATCTTGTGTGAACCAGCGCGTAGCATCACTGTAGGGTTAGGTATGTTCTTGTATGGAACGAGAGGGGCGTGGGGGAGAATGGTTACCTTGTGTGCCCCAGCTCATAATGGGGTGGGGGAGGGGGAGGTTACCTTGTTTTCCCAGGTCATAACGTCACTGCACTGTGAGATTCGTTTATGTACGGGGGCCGGGGGGAAGGGTTCTTGTTTGACCCAGCTCATGAAATCACTACCGTGAGATGGGGGGGGGGGGGCGGGAGTTTCGTTATGTTTCCCAGCTCATAAAATCACAGCACGGTCGGATTCGTTGTGACGCAGAGAGTTGTCGCAGCCTTACTTTTCTTTTTATAAAATAAACATACAAACAATAGACGTGATCCAACTGAAAATATGCAAATTAAACTTCAGAGTTCACTTTGATCTAACAAAAGCCGGATTAATTATGTGTAAATGTGGACCCTGATAGGGTATGATTGTTTCTGTTGGGCAGGAGCCATACTACCACTGGGCAAGCCGACAGCACGACCCCAGCCTCCCCCTCACCCCAAGACGGGGCTCCGGCGCTACTGGTCGATGTACCAGAATGAGTACATTGTGTACGACGAGTCACAAGTCTGTATGCGCTACATTATACAGTTCCAGTGATACTCGCAGCAGCCCCAGTATTTCTCTCCAGTGCGCTGTCTCGACGAGGTCTCTAATTGTGACAGCGAACATTGACCCCCCAGTAGAACGGACAATCAAAGTGCAAGTGAAACTTGCAATTGTTATTTTGTCACTGAGAGTAATAAATGGAATGATATTTTAATATTTTATGAAATAATCAGAAGAAAATAGGCGACATAAATGTAGTGTAAAAAAGGGGCGGGAATGGGAGGGGAGGGGCCTGGTTCGACTGGGTGTTATTTTAATTGATCATTTGAGTGTTTTGTTGAGGAAATGTGATGATGGGGAGTTCACGTATAGAACACTGCGTGTAGTTGTGGGGTGCGCTTGACCGTAATGTGTATACTTGCTTGTGTCATTTTAATCCAGAGTGGGTGCGAGTGTAGTGGATATAAAAATTGCACTATTGGTGTGTATTTCGAGTAAAAAGTGACAGAAGAAACAACCAGGAAGAGCAATTATTGGCTGGCCTTGTGGATCCCCCGACAACAGTGCGGCGACCAGCGAAACTGAGGAGCCCCTGGGAATGCAGGCAGCGGCGTATAGCCTCTGACGGAAGCACCCAAAGATGCAGGCAGCGGCGAAGAGTATCTGACGGAAGCACCCGAGGATGCAGGCAGCGGCGAATAGCATCTGACGCAAGCACCCGAGGATGCAGGCAGCGGCGAAAGGTATCTGACGGAAGCACCCGAGGATGCAGGCAGCGGCGAAAAGTATCTGACGGAAGCACCCGAGGATGCAGGCAGCGGCGAATAGCATCTGACGGAAGCAACCGAGGATGCAGGCAGCGGCGTCCAGCATCTGACGGAAGCACCCGAGAATGCAGGCAGCGGCGAATAACTGGGAGGGGGGGGGGGGGGTTGGCAGGTGGGGCGGGGACAGGGAAGACTTGTTTGCTGTCGTGGAAAAGGGGGTTCAGGTGGGCAACGCCCGCCATGTCTTACATACTGTGATCTAGGTTTAAGACCATTTGGTTGTATTTTGACACAATCACGTGCGGACAGCGTGCTCCATGTCATTGCTGACTGTCAAGGTCAAAACCAGTCACTCAGTCCTATTCATAATTAAACCGAGAACAGAGTATTTCATTGCTGCTTTTAATGTGTGTTTAATCTTTTAGGCTTTAATTTGTTACAGTTGCTGTAATCAATAGCTTAAACTAGAGTCGGCGACACATTTAAAGAAATCAATTGTAAAGAATAAAGAATTTACGTTTATTAGTATTTCATCTTTTCGAACAAAAACTATGAAAAAAATTAAAGTACATAATTAATCTTTTCACATGAAGCAAAATTCTTATGTGTTGTTCCAAATTTAAAATTGTCTTTGACGCAAGTTGCGGTATCTTTGATCCAAAGTGAATAAAGGCTTAAGGCGATGTCAGTGCGATATCGTGCAAAATATAGATAAAGAAAAGTAGTCGGTAGATAAGTATTCTCCCATGCAATAACTTTATTACCAGCTGTAGGCTTCGCCAAGGCTTTTGGTTTGACATTTGTAGTGGTATTGAAGTATGTGTGCGTTTGTTGTCTTTCTGTTTTTGCCTGTTGTGTGATCGTGTGGCTTCGTCGCCCAAGCAGTGTGCTTCGCTAACTAGCCGTGAATTTTTTTTTTTCAAGTACAAATGTAAAAAAAAACAACAAAAAATAAGTGTAAAATTGTCAAATATAATTTTGTATGCAAGAATTTTACACCCTGGCTGTATATAAAGACATTTTTTTTCTTCAGATTTGTTCTGGACTGTTTAATAATGTGCCTGCGTTAAGAAGATATCTTAAATTATTCAAATATGCAATTTACTTTTTGTGTCTGTGTCTGAACAAATTCACAATCCTTTAGACAAGTGCCATCATGGTTACGATATGCCCATGCTAGGCCAGGCTTAACAACTGCCATCATGGTTACCATATGCCCGTGCTGAGCCAGGCTTAACAACTGCCATCATGGTTACCATATGCCCGTGCTTGCCGTGGCTTAACAACTGCCATCGTGGTTACCATATGCCCATGCTAGGCCAGGCTTAACAACTGCCATCATGGTTACCATATGCCCGTGCTGGGCCAGGCTTAACAACTGCCATCATGGTTACCATATGCCCGTGCTAGGTCAGGCTTAACAACTGCGAACATGGTTACCATATGCCCATGCTAGGCCTGGTTTAACAACTGCCATCATGGCTACCATATGCCCATGCTGGGCCAGGCTTAACCACTGCCATCATGGTTACCATATGCCCATGCTAGCTAGGCCTGGCTTAACAACTGCCATCATGGTTACCATATGCCCATGCTGGGCCGGGCTTAACCACTGCCATCATGGTTACCATATGCCCGTGCTAGGTCAGGCTTAACAACTGCCATCGTGGTTACCATATGCCCGTGCTGGGCCTGGCTTAACAACTGCCATCATGGTTGCCATATGGTCGTGCTGAGTCAGGCTTAACAACTGCCATCGTGGTTACCATATGCCCGTGCTGGGCCTGGCTTAACAACTGCCATCATGGTTACCATCTGCCGGTGCTGAGTCAGGCTTAACAACTGCCATCATGGTTAGCATATGCCCATGCTGGGCCAGGCTTAACAACTGCCATCATGGTTACCATATGCCCCTGCTGGACCGGGCTTAACAACTGCGAACATGGTTACCATATGCCCATGCTAGGCCTGGCTTAACAACTGCCATCATGGTTACCATATGCCCATGCTGGGCCGGGCTTAACCACTGCCATCATGGTTACCATATGCCCATGCTAGGCCTGGCTTAACAACTGCCATCATGGTTACCATATGCCAATGCTGGGCCGGGCTTAACCACTGCCATCATGGTTACCATATGCCCGTGCTAGGTCAGGCTTAACAACTGCCATCGTGGTTACCATATGCCCGTGCTGGGCCTGGCTTAACAACTGCCATCATGGTTACCATATGGTCGTGCTGAGTCAGGCTTAACAACTGCCATCGTGGTTACCATATGCCCATGCTGGGCCGGGCTTAACCACTGCCATCATGGTTACCATATGCCCATGCTAGCTAGGCCTGGCTTAACAACTGCCATCATGGTTACCATATGCCCATGCTGGGCCGGGCTTAACCACTGCCATCATGGTTACCATATGCCCGTGCTAGGTCAGGCTTAACAACTGCCATCGTGGTTACCATATGCCCGTGCTGGGCCTGGCTTAACAACTGCCATCATGGTTACCATATGCCCATGCTGGGCCGGGCTTAACCACTGCCATCATGGTTACCATATGCCCGTGCTAGGTCAGGCTTAACAACTGCCATCGTGGTTACCATATGCCCGTGCTGGGCCTGGCTTAACAACTGCCATCATGGTTACCATCTGCCGGTGCTGAGTCAGGCTTAACAACTGCCATCATGGTTAGCATATGCCCATGCTGGGCCAGGCTTAACAACTGCCATCATGGTTACCATATGCCCCTGCTGGACCGGGCTTAACAACTGCGAACATGGTTACCATATGCCCATGCTAGGCCTGGCTTAACAACTGCCATCATGGTTACCATATGCCCATGCTGGGCCGGGCTTAACCACTGCCATCATGGTTACCATATGCCCATGCTAGGCCTGGCTTAACAACTGCCATCATGGTTACCATATGCCAATGCTGGGCCGGGCTTAACCACTGCCATCATGGTTACCATATGCCCGTGCTAGGTCAGGCTTAACAACTGCCATCGTGGTTACCATATGCCCGTGTTGGGCCTGGCTTAACAACTGCCATCATGGTTACCATATGGTCGTGCTGAGTCAGGCTTAACAACTGCCATCGTGGTTACCATATGCCCATGCTGGGCCGGGCTTAACCACTGCCATCATGGTTACCATATGCCCGTGCTAGGTCAGGCTTAACAACTGCCATCGTGGTTACCATATGCCCGTGCTGGGCCTGGCTTAACAATTGCCATCATGGTTACCATCTGCCGGTGCTGAGTCAGGCTTAACAACTGCTATCATGGTTAGCATATGCCCGTGCTGGGCCAGGCTTAGCAACTGCCATCATTGTTACGATATGCCTGTGCTGTGCCAGGCTTAACAACTGCCATCATGGTTACCATATGCCCGTTCTGGGTCGGGCTTAACAACTGTCATCATGATTACCATGTGCCCGTGTTAAGCCAGGCTTAATAACTGTCATCATGGTTACCATATTCCCGTACTGAGCAAGGCTTAACAACTGCTCATATGCTTTATGTGTGGATAAACTACACTTTACGGTACGGTAATCTTATATAGAGTTGATTTCTATTTTCCTCTTTATTTCGTGTTGATTTTTGAAAACGAAGCAATAACACGTAGCTTTTTTGTGTATTTTGCGGAAACATTTGCACTGCACAACTAGATATGGCCATTTTTCTTTTTTTTGTTTTTGTTTTTTGTTTGTTTTTTTTTTTTGAGCTGAAACCGTAATGAAGATTGTGAATTTTGGGGAGACATTTGCACAGCACAGCTAGTGTAGGAAGGCAAGCTGAGTTGTTGAGGCTTCCCCAGACCGCGGTACGTCTTATCTCAAAATTAAAAAAAGTCTTTTGCAAACGCTGCAATAATCAGCACAGACTGTCAGTGAGTGAACTCGCCCTTGTCACAGCTAATGGGTGACTATTAAACATGCATTTGAATGCATCTGTTATAAGTATTTTTATGAGAAGTACTTTTGTAATGAGTACTTTGTTCTACTGAAAATTTCTGCTAAAAGCCTAGACATTGAAACTTCTGGAAATTACAAATTGCAAACCTGAACTGTAAACTGTTATAGTTCGGTGTTAAGATAATATTTTTTGTGAGAAAATATCTTTTACCTATAAAAGAAAAAGTTGCGTAAGTGCAGTTGACAGGAACTGGATAGCAGGCGTTTTGCAGAAAGATCGCCGTTGTCAAATGTGTACGGTATAGCCACCAGTCTCGCGTATTCAAAAAAGTTAACTGTGCAGTTAACTGTACTCTCAGAAGCGAAAATCATTTGATCTAGCTGTATCACGCAAACAATTGTAGGTTGATTTTTGTTTGTTAAACAGGGCATATTTATTAACTTACTTTTGGATGTTCTGGTTGCCAACGGGGCAGTTAACGGAATCAGTTAACTGTACAGTTAACTCTTGTGAATACAACCATAAAGGGATTGTGGATTGGTTGTGGTCTCGAGTTTCGTAACTGTCCACATATATTGTTGTTGTTATTTTTCTAAATGTTATCATTTATAAAACTCATTATTTACTGATGTTATGGCGTTGAAATAGTTATATAATTTACGACGTGTCCGGGACACCAATTAGAGAACGTGACGTCATCTGAAGCCCATGACGTTTCAAGATGGCGTCTTTTTGCTGAGGAAAAAAATCTATAGCGCAAACACATACAATGTGCTTGAATTGTTTTTCCGACTCTGTAGGAGATAAATATCCTGTTTTTATTCAGTCTTCGTTCCAGGGAAACATTTGAACTTCTTGTGTTACATTCAATTATGTTGAAGTCTCTGTTTAAAATCAGCAGTTTGGATCAGGAATTTTTGCAAATTTGCAGGATTCATTGCTATATGAAGGAGATGATTTCTTACTCCTTTTCGTTGCGTTCTGTGTACATTTTCTCTATGAATTATAGTGCGAAAAGCCAAAAGCTTTGATACCCGGGGTAATTCCCAATATTTCCAATATTTTCTTTTCTAGTAAGTTGTTACCCAAGGGCAAAGTGTGCCCGGGCGATGCCTTGAAGCAATCATTTTATACTCGTAAGCTGTGGTTTTTAAACTGGCGCTATTTTAGTAAGAATTAAGTGACTGGGGATAATGGTAGTACTAAATACGGTCGATGGGTAGTTGGAGTTTTACACGACAGGAAGCACTGCGTAGTTGAGTGTCTTTTTTTTTAGCTTAGATGTTTGTGTATTGAAGAAATAAAAAGTTTTCTATTGCATGACGTTTGCTTTTCTGATCACAATAACGTTATCACGCTCTGAAATGTAAAAAGACCTCGAATGAGGCATTTTGTGACTGCATTTCAGATAAAGATGACCAGATTTAGTTTCATCGATTTTGGAATTATTACCGTGTGATTCTTAAATCTCAGAAATAGCTTTGTCTATGCTGTGTCTGTTCGTAAATAATGTAATCAAATTTGTACCGGGGGCGTTAAATTTCACTCTTCAGAACTTTTCACGCCAAAAAAATTTGGCCAGAAACTGTTCATAGGCTTTGCCAAACTTCGTGCTCATAAAATGCATACTAGTGTAAAAAATAAAGACAAAAATTAGTGCGCTCAAGGGGTCATCCATCCTTCTAACAAAACTCGTTCACATGGCAAATTCGCGAAAGGTCACCTGTGCCAGCACATGGAGTCTCATCAAAAGCCGCCCAAGTGCTTAGTTTCATGGTGTTCCCGTAAGAACCACACATACGAATGCGTTGAAAGAAAAAAATCAAAATGCAGCGGTGACGTCAGAGGTCACTAAAAATCTGATTATTCCCAGGGGCCATCCATATGAACACTCAGACCGTGTTTCATCGAAATTCCTTTGCAAACTTTGGCAGAGTTGTATTCACAAGACGCACAAGACCAATCCTTACGACAGAGTCGAAGGTCAAAAATTCCAGCCGTGACCTTGAATGACTTTACGAGGTCAAGAAAATCTAACAAACCCCAGAGATCAGCCGTATGAACACATACCGCGTTTCATCGAGATTCCTTTACAAACTTCGGCAGAGTCGTGTTCACAAGATGCACAAGAACAACCTTTACAACAGAATCGAAGGTTAAAAATTAAAAAAGTTCAGCCGTGACTTTGAATGACCTCACAAGGTTACAAAAATCTAATCAACCCCAGATTTCATCTATGTGAACACTTACACCGCCTTTCATAAAAATCCAGCGATATCGGATATCGGAATCGCAAAGCAATAATAATAATAATGATCTCCTGATACGAGTATTAATTCTAAAGACCGTCTATTTTCATTTTCCTCAAATATTTGAAATTCATGACATACCTTCAATAATATTATTAAACTTGTCTGGGATTTTTTTAAAATTCCCTTTGTAAAATATACTGTTTATGAATATCTAACATAAAAATGCATTCAACTTTTGTGCAATGAAACCATTTAAGCAAATAGTTCACTTGTTCGCCTCAGTTTTGCCCAGTTGTCTAAACTCATCTTAAAAAGTCAAGCAGCCTTCTCTCCCTGACCAAGCCTGTAGTCTTATGTTTTGTGTGCACTGGCCGCTCTAGTTTGCTACAGCATAAAATAACATAAACTCACTGCAAGAAACAATCTGCAAATGCCATTTAAATTATGGATTCCATAAAAAAGCTTTTATGTGGTTTAATTCATCTGTTGGTGAAAGGGCATCATAATACTTATGTACGTATCAGTGAAACGTTTTATTTTGTCTTTTTATTTTGCCTGATTCATTGGCGTTCTTGACATTGCACTGTAATTAAGCATGTTTCTTAGAAAAAATATCCATCCTTATTACACAATATCAAAAATGGCCCACAGTTAAAGTTTGAATCCTTTTCCTATAATTCCTCACGGATTATTTAGCTTTCAGAAGATCCATTCTGTAAGCTTTCAGATGACCCAGTCTCATCACTGCTCACTGCTCCATTCTTTACGTATAAAGCTGACTCGAATTCAATATCAGCTTCACCCTGCAAACCTATCACTGAACAAAAATTTTCTTCTAATTAGTTTGTTTATTAAAGAAGAAAGGACCGAATTTAGTTGGATTATTTTTGGTTTTTATTGTATGTCCTTACATCAGTAAAATTATAGAAATCTGGTATCAAAATCCCATTGAAGAAATATTATTGTCATGCTTACAACTAAATTTATAATTATTACTTTGGTGACAGTTTTTTTTTTGTATCCAAAGAATTCTAAAGCAATATCGATTTCGCTACTGAGAGCGAAATTAAACTTTGGGACGCAATAAGTAAATAAATAAATAAAATAGAAAATTAAATCAAAGTGTCTTTCAGATTTCGACATGACGTTGTTCAAGTGCTGTGAAATGAGCAGCACTTGAAAATACTAACGAAATACGGGAAACGTTTCGGCTATTCTAAAAATAATGCATTTTAAAACAAGAGCTATGAACATTCAATTTATATAACAAACACATTGAGCTTTGTAATATACCTAGAGGGCCACATGTTAAAAAATGACAGAAAAGAGTGCAGTGTTTTCGAACACGCATTGCACCCCGCCTCCTTTTAAACACAGTTTCAAGACCTTATAGTTGCTCCCCTGTTTTTCACCTTGCAGGACGAAGCGAAAACTGGGCCAGTCACTTGCAAAACAAGTGAAAAGTATTCAGACTTATGAACTTGTTCATGTGATATAGCTATTAATAAAACTTATTACAATTAGCAGAGCAAATGAAAACCAACCCCAGCCGCATAACCCATACTGCGTCGCCCCAACTGAGCATAACCCATACCGCGTCGATCCAACTGAGCATAAACCATACCGCGTGAGGCATATAGTAAAACTAATACGTCATTCTATATGTACAGAATGCTGTATTAGCCTTTAGGCAAAAAAAAAAAAATAACATTTTGAACACATAGAATGAAGTACTACTGTTACACGGCCTGCGATATATACTATACTGTGATATATAACTAAATTCAAAATATTGAAGAAAAATAATTTTAAAAAAATCAACAGATCTCAGACTAACAACTAAACATATGAATAATATTTCAATAAATAGTCAATTTGTTTTAAAGGAGAAGTGTATGATAAAATAATTTTACAATTTACAGATTTTGGCCCCAGATACCGTGTTCAAATGTATGATAATATAAAAAACAGTGGCGCAATGGAGCAATATTAATGATTTAATGATTTGTAGAAACTGTACCTTCCCATTCAAATTCTTCGCCAATTTCCCTGCAGAATCGTTTGATATTCTTACATCTGAAAATAGAAAAAAATATGATACAACTAATGATTTCAAGGAAAGAAGGAAGCGAATAAGCAACATGTTGAAGGTTCAAGAGTGAATATTAGAATTTTCAGCTTGTATGTAAGACCATGAAGAAGATGTTAATATTAATGCACAATGAAAAGCTTTCCTGCGCGCAAGTAAAATCAAATATCACTAAAACATTGCACATGTTTACAACGCCCTCCATTGTTTGAGTCACCTAATCTTGTGTTTTTAAGACATGATGGATTGTCGTTGGGATTAGCGACAAGTTTTACCAAGCATTTTTTTCGGGGGAGGGACAGGGACAGGGGGTGTATTTCAAACTCGAAAACTGACCCCAAACAGCGAAAAAGCTACTATAACTGCAGTGAAGGGACAGCAGATGAATCAATGACACAAAATGCACACGCGACTAGAGTGCCGGTGTTACGTGAAAGGAGTTCCTACCGTGATCAACGTTCCTGGGTGCATTCTACATTTGAATGTGTATTCTGGGAGTTCCTGGCGTGACAGGAGTTCCCGCTCAGATAATGGTGATAATATTTAAAGTACACTATTTGTTGTTATGTAAACAAGTTAAACTTGCATTCGTGGAAATATTAATCCGATATCAGGGTTGAGTTTGAGGGATGGGGAGAATTTGGCATGCCTAATTGCCACAGATTAAGTCATCGGTGCCCACATTTGTGGGAATGTTCATATAATAAACTGCAATTTGTTGCATACGCTTTGGGGAGGGGGCGAATGGAATGGCAACAACAATTATCATAACATATTCGTTGCCATTGGCTTCAGCATATGCCATCAGTAATATGCTTCAAAGAAAAATGTTATTCTATAACATTTAAAAATGCGAGTTTGAAAATTTGTATTATTTGCCTATGCATGTAATTGAGAAAGGGTGTGGAAAATGCCCGAGAAACAGTCCTCCTGTTTACACAACAGATTAGCCCTCGCAAAAGTTTGTTTTTCGCCGTTCTGAAAGTTCCACCCCGCTAGCACTGGTCATTGTCCAGTGACGTACGCAGTGAAAACGGGAACTGCTGTCACAGGAAACTCCTGTCACGCAGCACCGAACGTGATGAGCTGGGGTGCTCTACGTATAAAATACTGCATCTTTCGTTTCGCTATCATTTCATTACGTACGGCACTCTAACCATATAATCAAATGAGAAGTTTTTGCTTCTTGCAAAAGGTCTCTATTATAACATTCTTTCTTGCATTTCCACCTTTGCATGTTAAATAATGGTGAATGAAATAACTTATTTATCATGTTAAACGAAAGAACTGACAAATGCCCCCTGCAATGCTTGAATGGATAGCTAAACAATAAAGGAACAGTACGTAACACGCTTTTCTATATTCTCTTTTGTAAATGGACACGTCCGTCAAAATGTTACAACGTTACAATACAACAGCTCTGTCACAATGTGACAATGGTAGTTTGTTATGCGCCGCTTTGGCATATTGTTTCCAGTACGATTTCATGACATTCACAACAAGAAAGCCTGTTGCGTATGATAAATGTATTCTAGATACAATAACTGTCGAAAAAACTTACATAAAGGGACTTTCCATGTATGGCCTGTGATGCAAACAACAGTCACCAAAAACATTGTGAAAAGTATCGTCGGGCATTTCCTTTATTCCATGACAGACACCTGATCCCAATCGAAATTCATTTGCTTTGGCTAAACACGATGCTTCGGTGGGTGCTTTTTTCATTCCTGTGTCAAATAATAATAAATGGTTACATGTAATGTTAAAGTTTATTTCGTCTGCTTCAGAATTGATGTTTGATTTATGTACAACATTTTAGAAACGTTCGTTGATGTAAAATATTTACTTACCTTGGAAAAAGAACAAAAATCGTTGCGTAACATTGTATCTACAGAGCTAATTTCTTTCTCATTAAATAATTTTTTTTCAGTTTAGTTTGTTGTAAGTATCAATAGAACATGCATTTGCATAGGACATCTGGAATGTTAGCATTCTGTTCACTAATTAACACTTGACAAGCCTTTGGCTTGCAAGGGTTATATGAATTTGTGCGAGCAAAAGTCGTCCTTTTTTCTTCTTGACAGTTTTACCAATTTTTTGTGTCTTCTTCTTCTGTAACACTATGGGCCCTACGACCATGAAACTTGGGACTTATGAAGAGCTTGATCTGAACATGTGCATGTCACTTTTTATGTTCGTCTTTGATTTCGTTTTCTTTGTTAAAACGCCATGTGAAAAGAGTGTATTTTTTGCAAGTAAATGCGTAGCATTTAACGACAGCACAGAATACACATTTGCTCAGTGAGCTTTGTGCGAGCTCTCACTGCGTAAATAGATAACAAGGCGTATGCCTTATCAGTCAATAAAACTTTAAGTCAACAACAACCAAACACTACTCGGCTTATAAGACGTATTCAAGCTGTGTTGTTTGCAATATATTATTCAAGAAATAATCTATTGAAGGAAGTATTTTTGCATTTTAATTTTTGTCAAGTGTTTAACATTTCGCTAGCGGAATGAGCTTCTCGTTTCAGAGTTTATTTTGTCTTAGATCTTTGTTCCATTTCTTTGCTGCTTAGGTCGCATGTTTAACCTGCCCAACAGATCCTGTTGTCATGGAGATACATTTGCCATTAGAAAGTTTGATGGGGGAAAGTAAATATGCAACCAGAACCAAAAAAAAAGTTTTTTAAACTAAAAATAGATTAGAAAAAATAGAAACCCCTATATATATATATATATATATATATATATATATATATATATATATATATATATATATATATATATATATATATATATATATATATATATATATATATATATATATATATATATATATATATACATATATTAGAAGCTTAAGTAACTGTAAGGCATAACATACATAGGACTAGCAGTTACAAACGACATCGCAACTTACCTGGAATAGATGTAATGCTGCCGAGACCTCCCGATAGAATACACAATACCAGAGCAAATCTCTGTAAATCATGTAGAACAATCATTGCAAGCAACTGAGCCCAGTAAGAATGTATTTATGGTGTTTTCCAATGGTGTGATTAAAAACATCGTGTGTCTGACAAAAAATGATGTCGAATATTCAGTTAGTTCCCAAATGGAAAATATTTGCAACTTAGCACTAGTTGACTATGCACGATCACGACGTGGTTCGTCTTTAATGGACACAAACTTAGTGTCTCGAGATCAATTATGCCACAAACTTGGTTTCAGGTTAATATCCTGGCGAATTTCATTATTTTGTTATTTTAATTAGTGTGGTAGCCATTGTTAAAATAAATAATGTTAGCATGAAAGAAACTGTATTGTTTGACTTACCATTGCAAACCGTAGGCACAGTCTACTGTCCAACGATATGTAATAGTTTCAGTTTACATTTTAAGGTTTTTTATATTCTCTTCCAATGTCAGCACTTGCAATTTGCAGAGATATCTATGGAAATATTAGGAGAATTTGCCTATCGCCAAGCATATTTTCGTTTTATCAATCACGTTTCTGCGTCACCAGCCTAGTGGCAGTACGTTTAGTAACAATTGCATATTGAATGTCACTTGTAATCAGTTACAAATCGGTATCGGTTACCTTGTGCGTCCATAAATTTTTAAACAACCCCTAAACACGCAGTGCCAAGTTTGAAAAGCAATTTCTCTAATTTCTAAATGCAAGTTTTTCACTAAATTATATATTTATGAGCTAGAACACACGTATGACTGCATTGGTAGAAAGAAAGCGATATAAACACATTTAAAAAGCATTTGTACCGGCTTTGCAATGTCTTGCCGTATCTTTATAGCAACCTGAAAACTGGATTTTTAAGACCCAACGCCTATCTTTTTATCATTCAAACGTAAATAAATGAGTTAAGAGCGTACAGAGTTAAAATGAATTTGCTTAGAATGTGTATTGTTCTCATTTACTTTATCCCAAATGTCAAGGTCAGCTAGAATTTAAATTATTACTTGTTACCAGATAGGCATATGCGACAGGCTTTCATCAGAAGTGTTTCATGAAGGAGATGATTATAATTAAAAAAATATCTGTCACATTGGATCCGAAGGGAAATGTGTACAGTTTGTGCATCTTCTCTTAGTTTGTATGTAATAAATAACAAGCCTAAAATAAATAAGATTGGCACATATTAAGCATCCACCTATGCTCCTGAGGATTCAATGGACTGTTGGAAACGTTTGACAAAGTAGCGCCCTAATTATCTCATAAGTCGTTCGCAATATGCATATGACGGCTTTGTACATCTTGTGTGAATGTTATAGCAGTGTTAAGGAAATTTTTACTGGGCTGCTGAACGGGTGCACAATATTTTAAAACTTAAAACCCTATATTAGTAAATGTAAAAAATAATATGAACTGCTTAATAGTGACGTTACTTTGCGAGCAAAGTAAAGGCTGGTTCCAAAGCTTAATTGCTTATGGAAATCATATGCAGCAACACAACTGATAAGAAATATATTAAAAGTCACTGAAAAGTAGGCAATGGTAATCAATACTATAAGTCACTATCGTTTTTACTAGTTGCTTCCTTTTAAGAGCAACAAAATTGCAGGTAGTGATGTAGTTTGGTTTTTTATGTTCATTCTGTGTAGGCGCAAATCTCCTTCATAACCTCTTAAGAGTTTAAACAAGTAAAATTTACTATAATTCAAATTATGGTTATTTTATTTTGTACAACCATATTTTGACAGCCACATTCAAGTATGCGCTGTGGGGGCATAACGCCCAGGGATATTTACACTTTATGTACTTTCCTGTACAAAATACGAAAACTCTGGTATGATCATTTCTTTGCTAAACAAAACCGCACAGTTGCTTTGAAGAAAAGGGAGCACAATTCCATCAGTTTTGTTCTTGGTTGACCAAAGCATTAATGACTCTTCTCATTGCAGTGTGTCACGTAATGTAACCTCCTTCTTCCTTTCTCATATTATTACATTATTTTTCATATATATTTACAATTTTTTGTAAAATGTTTTTCAACCAATTACTTCAAATGAAAATTACACCGTTTTGTAATTACTAGTTAATATTAAATCAGTATGTATTATCCTTGTGTTGTTTTATTTCTGTAGTTTCGAAATGTGCCTTATTAATAGATATATCATTTTTCTAAATTTCATTAATAAATAATGGAAACGTTTCATTTATATGTAGTTTTTTTAAATTAATAATTGGTATTGTGATAAAGTTACAGAAAAAACTGTATACGTATTATAGCACGAACCGAATGGCAATGTACTGCCGTATGAAATGATACAAAATGATCTATTAAATCAACTTTAGTTCCAATCTGTTTCTCTCAAAAGGCCATGTGTGTTTGTGTTATAGTAGCGATGGAGTATTGGGCTGGTGTTTTCTTTTTGGAGGGAGGGGGTTATTTTGCACAGCCATATTCAAGTATGCGTTGTTAGGGTGTAACACAAAGGGATATTAGTCATTTACATACCTGTACATTAGTACAGATGATACAGCACAACTTTAGATAAACTTAAGTTGCAGCAACATTAACAAAACAACAAAATTGTTCAATGAATACCGGATGAAAATTGCATGTTTTGTTTTCAAAGAAAAGTAAGTTTTCTTGTCTTCCTTTAACAGAAAGTCACCAAATAGTGCCTATTTGTTTTGCAATATTTCATCCTTAAAATTTCTCACATCTATAACATACCTTATTATAGCATTTGTGATAAAGCTGTTTTCATGAATCTTCTCCCTCCCTGTGGGCTCGAGACTGATAAATGCGGCATATTATTGTAAGACTGTCCAGGGACATTGTGACTAGCCGAGATCTAGTGAATCAAGTATAAAAAAAAACTTGTAGGAATGCCCAAAATTAAAAAAAAAACTGGTTAGTGAAAGCTTTTCAAAACCGGGCATTTGCGTAATCTCAGGTGGATACCAAAAATAAAATTTCAAATAATCCCTAATTTTGGACTACGCTTAAAAATGAAAGCAAGAAAGCAAATTACTTACAGAACTATTTTGAAAACTTTATCCCTAAACCTGCAGTATGAGTCGATAGTTCTTACACGTGCACCAAACAAGTATTTTCAAAGGAAAGATCACACTTTATTTTAAAATGTCCAACAAATCAAATCAAATATTTGATTTAGAATTTGTAAAACGAAACGATTTAGAATGACGCCAGTTAGCCAATGTGGCGAATTGCAAAAAGGTGAGTTTTCAAGAGAGTTTTACATGGGGAACAGTCCTACAACATTTTAAAAGCATCTATCAAAATTGTGGGAGAAGAAGCATTTTGAAAATTGGCTAGCAAGAAATTCAAATTATCGACATTTGACAAATTTTGACGAATAGCAAAAATAAAGTAAATTTTCAAGTGTGGGACAAGCATTTTGAAAATTGTATAACAAAAACTTAAACCACAAAAAGTAATTCTTCAAGAGAGAATCTCCAAGAAAATAGTCATATAAAATTTGAAAGAAATCCAGCCAAAGTTATGGGGGGAAAAGCATTTTCAAGATTGGCTAACATAAAATTCAAATTGGCAACATTTGGTCAGTTTTGGCGAATCGCTAAAAGTATTTTTTAAGACAGGACCATAAAAATGCAAATTAGACCATTTGACAGAAAGAAGTACTTGTTCAACAGAGAATCATACAGGAAACATGCAGTAAAAATTTGACATGAATCCGATCAAAATTGTAGCAGAAGAAGCAGTTTGAAAATTGCCTTACACAGAAATTTAAACTAGGGCTATTTGACCAATTTTTAGCGGATCCTGAATGAAGCAGTTTTTTAAGAAAGTGCCATCTAGGGAACATTCGTACAAAAATTGAAAAGAATCCGATCTAAATTGTAGCATTTTGAAACTTGGCTGAGAAAGATATGAAATTGACGCCATTTGGTCAATTTTTCAACGAATCGCCAAAACTAATTCCAGAGAGATAACCCTAGAAAATATTCGTACAAATTATAATAGGAATCCAGTTGAAGTGGTGGGAATAGAAATATTTTGAAAATTGGCTCACAGAAATTTTATGAGAACGCCATTTGGTCAATTTTCCAACGAATCGCTATAAAATAACTAAAAAAATAATCCCCTAGAAGGTATTCGTACAAAATATGACAGGGAATCGGGTGGAGTTGTGGGAGTAGAAGCATTTTGAAAATTGGCTAACAGAAAATAGAAAATTGAAGAGAACGCCAGTTATTGAATTTTTGGCAAAAAAGATTCAAGACAGAATCACCAAGAGTGCACGGGTACCAAATTTGAAATCAATCCGATCACAATTGTTTTAGAATAAGAATTTAAAATGGCGCCATTTGGTCAATTTTTGGCAACGTACATTTTAAAGATACAATCATCAAGAGAACATTCTTCCAAAATTGTAAAGGAATCCAAAGAAAACTATTGGAGAAGAAATATCTTGAAAAGAATAGAAATTTCGAAATGACGCGCTTTCGCGAATTTGTCAAAATAAACTAATGTTTCAAAGGACAACGCCCCTTGAGGAATTTAAAAGAAATCTGATCACAACAGTGGGAGAAGAAACATTTTAAAAACTGACACACGAAAAATTGAAAGTGGTGTCATTTGGCCAATTTTTAAGAGTGGTCCATCTGGTAACAAAATTTCAAAGCAATCCTGTCAAAATTGTGGGAGAAGGAGCATTTTAAAATTCAGCTAACGAAAGATTCAAAATGAGCCTAAAAGTAATTTTCGAATCGGACGCGATTAAAATTGCTAGAGAAGAAGCATTTGAAAAACGATCAATGAAAATTGTCAAAATTGCTTCATTTGGTGAATCGTCAAAAAGGTAGTTCAAGCGCATCCTTCGCTACAACCCAGTATACGTATATTATGCCTATTTAATATGTAAAATGCATGGGCAAAATGAGCATGTTTCTCAGACGCATAATAAACGTATAAAATACGTATAAAATATCCGCATTTCTAAAACCATATATTATACGTATAAAATGTGTTGGAAAAAAGATATCCATATTTATTCCGCTTGTTATACGTGTATTTTCCCGTGTATAATAAGCGCATATCCTATAAATTTTACGTGGGAATTCAAAACTATAATACACATATAATACAACACATATAAAATAAGCGGGAAAATATATGCCCATTTTCAATATGCATATCATAGGCTTATTTTTTCCTACGCATATTGTGCGCGTATCTAGGGACGCATATTATGCATATATTTTGTATGGTAAAACAGATGCTTATATATGAAACGCAAATTAAACCCATTTTTGCTCACGTATAGAAGACGCATATTTAAGAACGTTTATTACATGCATTTTCGCCCATGCATATTACGCGTGTAATATACTACGTATATTATGCATATATTTTGAGTGGGAAAAAAGATGTCCATATTTGAAACGCATAATATGCGAATATAATATATTACACGCGTATCTATCTCGCAACGTGTGTTATACGTATTTATCAAACGTCACATTCATATGTATACCAAATACATAGGCAAAGATCGTGTAAAATGCATTGGTTTTCCTGCGTAATACAAACCATGCATGGGTAAATAAACGCACATTATATGTGTACTATAGTTTTGAATTCCCACGTAAAATTTCATTACAAGTCATTTGTGTATTGCACGTATATTTTACCTGGGATTTCCCACATGGGCATTCCCATGTAAAATACACGTATATAATGCATGGAAATTTCCACGTAGTAAATGCATGGGAAAATATACGCATATTATACTAGTCTGGCAATGGGGGCCTATTATCGCAGAACTGAAACAGCCGCCATTAAACGATAATATATTTAAACTTTGCTAAATGCTGCACATTTTTTGCAGGGCTGCCTCTTTTCTAAGTATAATAGAAAGTTAGACATGGGAATGCCGATTTCACTATTTTTTAAGCTGAAAATTGTTTTTAGGAGTACTTTATAACTGCACTATAGTGATAAAGGTTCATGTGCCTAACACGTTTAGTAAAGAATCTCAAACTCGCCTAAATTCCACGTAACTACATGGGAATTTCTCCAAATAACACATATTGTTTTGCATGGGTACCTACATATATTATGCATAGTCCCCATGTGGGACTGCTATCTGGGTCATTACATTGGTGGGCAAACTCTGAAATGCATATAAAATAAGTTTTAAAAATGCGTAAAATCCATCTAATATCCATGGAAAAAACACGTGTAAACAGCTTTATTAATTAGTGG
The DNA here is from genome assembly GCA_949752745.1 of Protula sp. h YS-2021. NCBI lineage: Eukaryota > Metazoa > Annelida > Polychaeta > Sabellida > Serpulidae > Protula > Protula sp. h YS-2021. The sequence continues at coordinate 101,077,182 of OX457024.1, forward strand.
GAATTATGTGTAAAATACGTATAAATTTTTACGTGGGAAAATATGCATATTTTATGCGCATTATCGATGAGCAAAAAGGCCAAAATACATTTTGCAAACGTATTTTACACGTATAATATCCGCTAAAATTTTGTCGGGTTCCTAGTGAACATTTAGCCAATTTTTTGTGGGTTCGCGAACAACATTTTTTTCAAGAAAGGACAGCCTAGTGAGTATTTATACAAAATGTCAAGGCAAACCTGTAAAAATTGTGAAAAAAATGGTAACATTTTGAGAATTGACAACCAGCAGATTATAAATTTCCATTTAACCAATTTATGGCCAATCGCCTACAAAAGTCATCTTTAGAGATCACCGCCTAGGGAACATTCATACAATATTTGAAAGCAATTGATCAAAATTATGAACAAGAAAGCGTTTTGGAAATCGGCTATCAAACAATCATAAATGCCTATCCCCCACTTGACCAATATTTTGGGAGATTCATAAAAAGCAATTTTCAAGAGGTAACCACCAAGAGCATTAAAATTTGGAAATGATTCTGGTAAAAACTGTGGCAGAAGAAGCATTTTGAAATTGACTAACAAAAAATTTGAAAAAAAAGCTCTTATTTTGCCAGTTTGTGGTAGTCGCAGAAAAGCAAATGATTAAAAGAGGCCTTCTTAGTAATTCTTAATATTTAATTCTAAATTTGAAATGAATCCGATCAAAGCTTGTCCACCTAAAAGGCCCACTATTCAACCAGTTTTACTGAATGGCTAAAGCAAGTAACTTTGCAAAAGAGGACAGTCTGGTGAACCTTTATTCCAAATTTGAAGGCAATCCGATTAAAATTGTGGAGAAAGAAGCATTTTGAAAAATTTTGAAAAAAAAAATGCCCCTATCTGAAATTTTTTTGGCGTATCGTCAAAAAAGTAAGTTTTCAGGAGAGGCCTGCAGAGAGAACATTTGTAATAAATTTAAAAGAAATTCAATTCAAATTGAGGGAGAAGAAACATTTTAAGTAAAAGCTTACATACGTACACATGTACATCCGGATATACATAGATATAGACGATGGATGCCCCACTGATGTGACAAGACTAGTCCGACGAAGTTGAGTGGTCTGAAAAACTCCTGACAAACTATCCTTCCAAGTATAAAATACCACTTGTTAATACCGCGAAAAGTCTAAACGTTTGGGCATCTATTTTCTTATTTCTGAGTGGCCTTGCAGTCCTCGAAAAGGTGAAGCAATGTATTCTGTATACTACGAAATTGACATGTATCTGATGATAATATTTTCTAATCTTGTATTCTGTTATTTGTAGCTATAATGTTGTGGATTAATTTAAACTGCAAAGTCAATAATTGTGTTTCTTTCACGAACTTTGTTTATAAAAGGATACTTTCAAAGACCCAACGACCTTCATTCAATACTTCCTGTGCCCAAAAAGTGATGCTTACCGGAACTTCTGAGATTTTCTTTAAAAAAATGTAACATCAATCTTGAGATTTATCTCTCCTTGCATTTAATACAAGATGCTGTATTTTAAATAAAGGGCTACAACAGTCGGCTTCATAGGAATCTGTTAAATATCTATTGTTATTAGCATTCTTAAGCCATTTACCAACTGGAATTTTTAGAGCGTTATAAACAGGAATGCCTGGCAGTATGATAAACCTTTAATGTGTGTTAGTCTTTCATATAACACTCAGTATATAGAGTTTATTGTTACACTTAGGGATTTTCAATCCTCTAGTTTATTGCTTTCGTAAGACTCGGTAAGCGGTGACTCGTATGTTTCCTTTTTTCGCCAAAACCTTGTCACGCGAACTCCTCTAGGAAGACCACATTTGGCAGAGCCATAATGTAGCATGCTGTTTCACATAGAAAGATGAAATTTGGCACACTGATTTAGGGTAAGGAGACGAAAATGGTTAGAGATAGAGGATTTTGAGTTCATTTTCGACCCTTTGCGCCTAAAGAACGATATCTAAGAGGTACCTCGGCGACATTCACCTCCTCGGTCATGGTCAAGGTGAAAAACCGGAAGTTGAATATCATCTCGAAAACGGTTAGAGAGCGATTTTCGCTATTCGGTAGCAAAAACGGTCTTTTTATCACTGTGTCCTTATTACTCTGAAAATCACCTACATAGTTGTTTTAATTGTCTAATTCAGTAAAAACCTTAGCATCTGTAATTCATTTTGATATCTCTATTAGGGATATTTTTATATTCCTAATTTAATATTTAATTGATCTAGAGCTTCTTTCAGAAAACGACATGTTGACTTGATTTTCAAATATTGATAAACAAAGGTAAGTAAACAAACCTCCATCACATATTATTTTATAAATTCTTTTTAAAATTATTATTTTTATAGCTGCTTTGAAATGAGATGAACAATTCAACACCACTTAGGTTGTCACGCCTAAATCAGGTCAAAGCAGTTTAATCTGAGTAATTCGTCTTCTACAAACTGGGCAAGTATTATTAGTCCAAATATTGTCCTAATTAATGGGTTTTATTGCATATCGCAACAAGTTATAACTTGAACACAGTTAAACACGCAAATAAAACGGTCGGCACATTTATAAATTTGTGATAGTTAATATAGTTATCAAAATAAAATGCTTCTCATATAACTATTAGCTTAACTTTCGAAGGGCCCATCGGCACATGTGATGTTGGAGTTATTTCTTATTTAACTTAGCCTTAATTCTATTTAGAAAACATAATGCTGCTAACTGATTGAATATATATATATATATATATATATATATATATATATATATATATATATATATATATATATATATATATATATATATATATATATATATATATATATATATATATACACATATATATGGACGGATGTAAAATTAATGTAGAGTTGGAAAAGCGTAATTTATTGTTTATTTGGCTTTAATATGCTATGCGGTGGAACTAACACAGTACTGCAAGCGAATAGCTACAAAATAGGAAAGGAAAGAATGAAAAGTGAAATATAATAATAAACCTTTAACATATAAAATATAATATGGCGCTGATCGAATCTCTTTCTCTAAACAGGTCGTCGTATTGGTGTGAGCTTATTCGCAATCTATGGCACGTGATTACGCAGCTACCATTCTTACTTGTAAAACTCGTTTAATCACGAGTTTAATCACGACATTCAAAATACAATGCGAGGCATTCGTTCAATTTTCTGAGCATTGTCCAACACAAGAGCACCACGCGAGTTCGATATTACATAAACGCACCGATAATAAGTACCATATTTGTATGACCAGTACATCCAAGACTCTACAGTGTACAATATATCCAACTCGAGATTGACACAGAAATTCCATCAAGTGATTATGAGAGAACTCTTAATCAATCCCTTTTGGCAATTAACATTAAATGCTCTCTTGGTTAAGTCATAACAATAAACAGAACACTGCCTTTCTCTCGTTCTTTAATATCATATCTGCTGCACCATCCCTTCTTTCGACTCATATATAATAACCACAGACAAAGACACTCAAAGGGGTGCCAGCACCAGAAATGATAACGTTCTCCATAGATGACTGTTCAAATTTTGTTACCCACTAAGTAATCGCACAACAAAAAGATCGTAATAACCCGTTTTATAGACGTCTGACTCACAACCAAAACACAACCTCCTTGTGTTATCGGTGACCGGAAATGGTAGCCATGACAGGTTAATATGAAAATTTCAATAGCGCACAAGTGATTTCCCATTCAGTTTCCATTTGTCAAAGTTAAAACTTTGTTGCCCTCTGAGTAATCGCATAACATGCTAATTACTCATCATACACATAATCCTTCTTGTTGACTACATGCATTATAAGTGAACTGAGAATGCAACTTTTTAAAACCGCTATTGCAGGACCCCGGATGTAATGTGCGGAAACATCACAACGAGTAGTTTGAAGATGGCAGCACACATCGCTACGTCAGCGTCATAAGTGTGGAATTGGGCTGCTCATATTGTTCGCTTTTGGCTCCCATCAATAAGTAGGGAAAATATTTCTTTTAAGAGGTCCGCTATTTATAAAGCTGTTTTTTATAAATATTTTTAAACTTTGTTTTCTCTTTCTGATATCGTCATTACTGCTTTGCAAAATCGTTTCCCATTTTACGCCAACCCCTCTTTCCAGCCTCCACCCCTAACCTCAGTGGGCAGCAGTTTTCTTTGTAAATATTTTAAATCACTTTGTTATTTCCACTATCGCCAGTACTGCTAAACAAAATCGCTTCCTGCTTTACGCACCCCTCCTCGTCGCCCCTTATCAAGATGAACACTTTGCCGACATTCACAAAACTGTTTGCCTCGAAACATCGCGTAACCTACTTCAATTAGAAATGCGATTACGGCCTTCATTTGAACAGCATATTCGCTCTGTTTAACATTTTACATCGTTGTTGTCCAACAGCCGACCTCTACGGCGGTTCAGAGGTCGGCTGTTTTATAACAACGCATTTTACACACGATCCACAAACCGCCAATAGGAACAAATGCAGAAGAGAAAGCGTGTATTGAATTTAGGCTACAAAAGTTCTACAAAACTGATTTTATGCAGAGTGAAGGCAAGTGATTTTAATTTAACACCGTTGGGCTGATAAAATAGCTCTCAGTTTTTTTATTACTACCCCTGTTATTGACAAAGACGTACACAAAGTTCATAGATGATTTATAGTACCGTTACATGCAATATGTTTTCTATATATGTCGTTTCTTGGACTTAATGGAGAGAAGTACTTTGTGCAGACTGTACACCCAGTAAGCATTGTAAGGTCAAACAAACGTCGATTTGAGGTTGCGTCGTCGATCTGATCAAATTACATTACCCCTGGTTGTACTTTAGTTGTGACTGGTCGCTGCGTTGACTCAGCTTTGAATAGACGTGGGCAACAAAAACCAATGTCTGGTGCAACATTGAATAGAAACGAAAAACTGATATTAGAAAGACGTCGAAAAATGACGTTTTTTAGATGTCTGACTCACAGCCAAAACACAACCTTGTGTTATCGGTCACCGGAAATGGTAGCCATTACAGGTCAATATGATAATTTCAAGAGTTAAAACTTTTTTAGCTTCTAAATAATCGCACAAAAAAAAAATAGATCGTGATAACCTGTTAATTACTCAGGACACACGTAGTCTTCTTGTTGACATCTGAGAGCACATCTGTCTCCTCACCACTTAATCCTTGTTTGTGCAAGAATTATGACAATCAAAGTCTCGAACTTTAAGAAATTATTGAGGGAAACAAAACAACTTGATAGTGACAAAAAGATATCCCAGGACTTCATAATTAGTGTATCGAAATTTACCAAACGTATTTCTAAACGACTACACATTTAAATTATAATTACAAATAGACTAGAGTAGCCAGTGTATATGTATGGAATGCCATTTTCACATTTATTAGGGAATTGCTGATATCAAGAATTAATTTTTGATCTCATAAAATCTACATTTTGATATCAAGAATTATTTTTGCTCTCTGTAATTATATTTTTAATAGCTCTAAATGTATTCTTGATCTAAAAAAAAATTCTTGGTATCAATAAATATTTAGAGATATGCTATGCGGTGGAACTAACACAGTAATACAAGCGAATAGCTACAAAATAGGAAAGGAAAGAATAAAAAGCGAAATATAATAATAAATCTTTAAGATATAAAATATAATATGGCGCTGATCGAATCTCTTTCTCTAAACAGGTCGTCGTATTGGTGTGAGCTTATTCGCAATCTATGGCACGTGATTACGCAGTTACCATTCTTACTTGTAAAACTCGTTTAATCACGAGTTTAATCACGTTTAATGCGAGGCATTCGTTTAATTTTCTGAGCATTGTCCAACACAAGAGCACCACGCGAATGCGATGTTACATAAACGCACAGATAACTTGACTACGCCTCGAGGAGTACGTCTATCTCCCGTGGGGGATATGGTTTGTGTAAGGCTGTTGCGTGTTGACTACGCAAAATTTGAAAGTGGAAGGAAAAATCCGCCATTTTGTCAAGTCCCACCCGACAAATTCTCGATCATTGCACTGCGGGAGGTCCCAGGGAACCCGTGTGCAGAATTTGAAACGAATCCATGCATTTTTGTGGCCTGTAGGCGCGTGAGACTGCCGTATGTATGCTAAGTCCAGTGCCGATTTTCAAAAGTGTGCCATTTTGTCAATTTTTGCCCAATCCGGAAAATTCTGGATTACTGCACTGCGGAAGGATCCAGTGAAGCCGTGTACAAAATATGAAACGAATCTGTCTATTAATGTGGCCTGTAGACGCGTGAGACTGCCGTATATACGCTAAGTCCAGTGCAAATTTTCAAAAGTCCGCCATTTTGTCAATTTTTTTTCGATCAGGAAAATTCTTAATCGCTGCGGAAGGGTCCAGAGAAGCGGTGTACAAAATTTGAAACGAATCCATACATTAATGTGGTCTGAAGGCGCGTGAGACTGAAGCGTGAGAGACGGACAGACGGACAGACCGAAAAGTTCAAAACTATATCCCTCCGTTCCATGGGGGATAATAAGTACCGTATTTGTATGACCAGTACATCCAAGACTCGACAGTGTACAATATATACAACTCGAGATTGACACAGAAATTCCATCAAGTGATTATGAGAGAACTCTTAATTAATCCCTTTTGGCAATTAAGATCAAATGCGCTCTTGGTTAAGTCATAACAATAAACAGAACACTTCCTTTCTCGTGTTCTTTAATATCGTCTCTGCTGCACCATCCCTTTTTTCGACTCCACAGACAAAGACACTCAAAGACACTTCTGACCAAACTATAACATTACTCTGTTGTATACTTTAGTTGTGACTGGTCGAGACGTTGACTCAGCGTTGAATAGACGTAAACAACGTCGGTTGCTTAGACATTGCTTTGCTCACAACAAAAACTTATGTCTTTGGTGCAACATTGAATAGAAACGAAAAATTGATATTAGAAAGACTTCGACAAATGGTGTTTTCTCGATGATGTCTGACTCACAGGCAAAACACAACCTTGTGTTATCGATGACCGGAAATGGTAGCCATGACAGGTCAATATGAGAATTTCAATAAATAATCGCACAAAAAAATAGATCATGATAACCAGTTAATTACTCAGGACACACGTAGTCTTCTTGTTGACCTCTGAGAGCACATCTGTCTCCTCACCACTTAATCCTTGTTTGTGCAAGAATTATGACAATCAAAGTCTCGAATTTTAAGAAATTATTGAGGGAAACAAAACAACTTGATAGTGACAAAAAGATATCCCAGGACTTCATAATTAGTGTATCGAAATTTAACAAACGTATTTCTAAACGACTACACATTTACATTAAAATTATAAATAGACTAGGGTAGCCAGTGCATATGTATGTAATGCCATTTTTACATTTATTAGGGAATTGCTGATATCAAGAATTAATTTTTGATCTCATAAAATCTACATTTTGATATCAAGAATTATTTTTGCTCTCTGTAATTATATTTTTAATAGCTCTAAATGTATTCTTGATCTAAAAAAAAATTCTTGGTATCAATAAATATTTAGAGATATGCTATGCGGTGGAACTAACACAGTAATACAAGCGAATAGCTACAAAATAGGAAAGGAAAGAATAAAAAGCGAAATATAATAATAAATCTTTAAGATATAAAATATAATATGGCGCTGATCGAATCTCTTTCTCTAAACAGGTCGTCGTATTGGTGTGAGCTTATTCGCAATCTATGGCACGTGATTACGCAGTTACCATTCTTACTTGTAAAACGCGTTTAATCACGAGTTTAATCACGTGATTCAAAATACAATGCGAGGCATTCGTTTAATTTTCTGAGCATTGTCCAACACAAGAGCACCACGCGAATGCGATGTTACATAAACGCACAGATAACTTGACTACGCCTCGAGGAGTACGTCTATCTCCCGTGGGGGATATGGTTTGTGTAAGGCTGTTGCGTGTTGACTACGCAAAATTTGAAAGTGGAAGGAAAAATCCGCCATTTTGTCAAGTCCCACCCGACAAATTCTTGATCATTGCACTGCGGGAGGTCTCAGGGAACCCGTGTGCAGAATTTGAAACGAATCCATGCATTTTTGTGGCCTGTAGGCGCGTGAGACTGCCGTATGTATGCTAAGTCCAGTGCCGATTTTCAAAAGTGTGCCATTTTGTCAATTTTTGCCCAATCCGGAAAATTCTGGATTACTGCACTGCGGAAGGATCCAGTGAAGCCGTGTACAAAATATGAAACGAATCTGTCTATTAATGTGGCCTGTAGACGCGTGAGACTGCCGTATATACGCTAAGTCCAGTGCAAATTTTCAAAAGTCCGCCATTTTGTCAATTTTTTTTCGATCCGGAAAATTCTTAATCGCTGCGGAAGGGTCCAGAGAAGCGGTGTACAAAATTTGAAACGAATCCATACATTAATGTGGTCTGAAGGCGCGTGAGACTGAAGCGTGAGAGACGGACAGACGGACAGACCGAAAAGTTCAAAACTATATCCCTCCGTTCCATGGGGGATAATAAGTACCGTATTTGTATGACCAGTACATCCAAGACTCTACAGTGTACAATATATCCAACTCGAGATTGACACAGAAATTCCATCAATTGATTATGAGAGAACTCTTAATTAATCCCTTTTGGCAATTAACATCAAATGCGCTCTTGGTTAAGTCATAACAATAAACAGAACACTTCCTTTCTCATGTTCTTTAATATCGTCTCTGCTGCACCATCCCTTTTTTCGACTCCACAGACAAAGACACTCAAAGACACTTCTGACCAAACTATAACATTACTCTGTTGTATACTTTAGTTGTGACTGGTCGAGACGTTGACTCAGCGTTGAATAGACGTAAACAACGTCGGTTGCTTAGACATTGCTTTGCTCACAACAAAAACTTATGTCTTTGGTGCAACATTGAATAGAAACGAAAAATTGATATTAGAAAGACTTCGACAAATGGTGTTTTCTCGATGATGTCTGACTCACAGGCAAAACACAACCTTGTGTTATCGATGACCGGAAATGGTAGCCATGACAGGTCAATATGAGAATTTCAATAAATAATCGCACAAAAAAATAGATCATGATAACCAGTTAATTACTCAGGACACACGTAGTCTTCTTGTTGACCTCTGAGAGCACATCTGTCTCCTCACCACTTAATCCTTGTTTGTGCAAGAATTATGACAATCAAAGTCTCGAATTTTAAGAAATTATTGAGGGAAACAAAACAACTTGATAGTGACAAAAAGATATCCCAGGACTTCATAATTAGTGTATCGAAATTTAACAAACGTATTTCTAAACGACTACACATTTACATTAAAATTATAAATAGACTAGGGTAGCCAGTGCATATGTATGTAATGCCATTTTTACATTTATTAGGGAATTGCTGATATCAAGAATTAATTTTTGATCTCATAAAATCTACATTTTGATATCAAGAATTATTTTTGCTCTCTGTAATTATATTTTTAATAGCTCTAAATGTATTCTTGATCTAAAAAAAAAATTCTTGGTATCAATAAATATTTAGAGATATGCTATGCGGTGGAACTAACACAGTAATACAAGCGAATAGCTACAAAATAGGAAAGGAAAGAATAAAAAGCGAAATATAATAATAAATCTTTAAGATATAAAATATAATATGGCGCTGATCGAATCTCTTTCTCTAAACAGGTCGTCGTATTGGTGTGAGCTTATTCGCAATCTATGGCACGTGATTACGCAGTTACCATTCTTACTTGTAAAACGCGTTTAATCACGAGTTTAATCACGTGATTCAAAATACAATGCGAGGCATTCGTTTAATTTTCTGAGCATTGTCCAACACAAGAGCACCACGCGAATGCGATGTTACATAAACGCACAGATAACTTGACTACGCCTCGAGGAGTACGTCTATCTCCCGTGGGGGATATGGTTTGTGTAAGGCTGTTGCGTGTTGACTACGCAAAATTTGAAAGTGGAAGGAAAAATCCGCCATTTTGTCAAGTCCCACCCGACAAATTCTTGATCATTGCACTGCGGGAGGTCCCAGGGAACCCGTGTGCAGAATTTGAAACGAATCCATGCATTTTTGTGGCCTGTAGGCGCGTGAGACTGCCGTATGTATGCTAAGTCCAGTGCCGATTTTCAAAAGTGTGCCATTTTGTCAATTTTTGCCCAATCCGGAAAATTCTGGATTACTGCACTGCGGAAGGATCCAGTGAAGCCGTGTACAAAATATGAAACGAATCTGTCTATTAATGTGGCCTGTAGACGCGTGAGACTGCCGTATATACGCTAAGTCCAGTGCAAATTTTCAAAAGTCCGCCATTTTGTCAATTTTTTTTCGATCCGGAAAATTCTTAATCGCTGCGGAAGGGTCCAGAGAAGCGGTGTACAAAATTTGAAACGAATCCATACATTAATGTGGTCTGAAGGCGCGTGAGACTGAAGCGTGAGAGACGGACAGACGGACAGACCGAAAAGTTCAAAACTATATCCCTCCGTTCCATGGGGGATAATAAGTACCGTATTTGTATGACCAGTACATCCAAGACTCTACAGTGTACAATATATCCAACTCGAGATTGACACAGAAATTCCATCAATTGATTATGAGAGAACTCTTAATTAATCCCTTTTGGCAATTAACATCAAATGCGCTCTTGGTTAAGTCATAACAATAAACAGAACACTTCCTTTCTCATGTTCTTTAATATCGTCTCTGCTGCACCATCCCTTTTTTCGACTCCACAGACAAAGACACTCAAAGACACTTCTGACCAAACTATAACATTACTTTAGTTGTGACTGGTCGAGACGTTGACTCAGCGTTGAATAGACCTAAGCAACGTCGGTTGCTTAGACATTGCTTTGCTCACAACAAAAACTTATGTCTTTGGTGCAACATTGAATAGAAACGAAAAATTGATATTAGAAAGACGTTGAAAATGGTGTTTTCTCGATGATGTCCGACTCACAGGCAAAACACAACCTTGTGTTATCGGTGACCGGAAATGGTAGCCATTACAGGTCAATATGATAATTTCAATAAATAATCGCACAAAAAAATAGATCATGATAACCAGTTAATTACTCAGGACACACGTAGTCTTCTTGTTGACCTCTGAGAGCACATCTGTCTCCTCACCACTTAATCCTTGTTTGTGCAAGAATTATGACAATCAAAGTCTCGAATTTTAAGAAATTATTGAGGGAAACAAAACAACTTGATAGTGACAAAAAGATATCCCAGGACTTCATAATTAGTGTATCGAAATTTAACAAACGTATTTCTAAACGACTACACATTTACATTAAAATTATAAATAGACTAGGGTAGCCAGTGCATATGTATGTAATGCCATTTTTACATTTATTAGGGAATTACTGATATCAAGAATTAATTTTTGATCTCATAAAATCTATATTTTGATATCAAGAATTAATTTTTGCTATCTGTAATTGTACTTTTGATAGCTCTAAATGTATTCTTGATCTCAAAAATAATTCTTGGTATCAATAAATATTTAGAGATATCCAGAAAAATTATTTGATGATATCTAAAATTTATTTTTTTTTGAGATCAAAAAATCAATTCTTGACAGCAAAAACGAAATATTTGAGAGCAAAAGATCAATTTTGAGTTGAATAATTCATTTTCCTTCTATTTCTATAACTTCCAATTTCTATTGCGAAGCTATAATTTTGTTTTATTTTCAAAGCCTTTTGAGTTCACCTGCAAATCCCCCTTCCCACTCTCACCCTTACCAATAAAGTCTTGAATCGAAGTTAATTGAAACAGTACGTTTTAGCCAACGAAATTTTGAAAAAAAAAAAAAAATACTGGAACTGAAACAAAAATTAGAATTCTACACCCAACGTCCACTTAAAAGAAAGTTCTTCATGGATTTTTAAGAACGGAAGCTTATAGTTATCTACCTCTCAAAACTTCGGAACATTTGGTTTGATGTTAATATCAATGTAAGTTAATTAACTTCTGAAGCATATAATACACTTATTAACATGAACAGATATTATTAAAATACAGTTACACACAAAAAAGTTCGTGGGGGGGGGGGGGCAAAATATACTGGAGGGGGAAGATAGCCTAGAATACCTTCCCCCGGGGTAGGGGAAGCTGTACAGGGGGTAAGATAGCCTGTTACACCGGGAATGGGTATGTATTGAACAGAGACTGACTTGGCAACAAACTGAAGAAATACAAACAAATGTGGGATAGTTTCGAAATAGTTACGGGATTACAAGCGAGGAATAGTATAAAGGCAGACACGTGCTGTTAGTATGCATAAACTTCAAGTTAGCATAAAGCAGCAAAAATTACTTGCGTCTATCAAATTAACAGCCAGCTTGTTACAATGGCCCGACACCAAATATATATATCGTGGGTTGAGGGGGGGGGGACAACTGGTGCACATGGTGTTCTCTGTAGTGGTGTTTTTTGTCCACCTTGCACAAATGCTGTCATTTGTAGCGGAAATAATTATTGTTTCATTGTGACGTAATTGGCGGGGAATAAACCAGTTTTGCCGTTCGGATCAGTCCCAATCCATAATTTTGATTCCCTCTTTCGGATATTTGTGATCACTTCATCCGTTTTCAAAGATATCTCACTGTCGTTCTCTGCAAAAGCAAAAAGAAATGCCTGAGAATTAATTTGAAAGTTTTGTCATCCCACCTCGAAATACAGCAAAATTAGATTTATAGCGTATTTACTCTTTGATAAACTATGCCCAAATGCTTAAAATAGTGGATTTAGTTGACACAAAAGCAAAAAAAAAAAAAAAAAAAAAAAAAAAAAAAAAAAAATCGTATCACTCTATAAATATGAAAATGTAGTATCGTTATCTTCACGTGAAAATGGGGCTAATATATATATATTATATATTAAAATATGTTGCCAAAATCTGTGCGTTTCAGAAAGGCAAAATTCGTGGCATCAGGGATAGTTTTCAAAAGGTGTTTGGTGGCCGGATGGCAGCTGCTCCCTCCCCCCCCCTACGCCGCCCCCTTCCCCCTCAGCACCCCGCGCCTTATGTCTGTTCTGTCTGTTCACCAGAAGTTCTTTACCAGTACCGGTCACAAATACACAACTTGTGTGTAATGCTACGTGATCTGGAGGCGCATGAATAAGATACTTAAAGGAGGACATAATCCCGCCATACGTTAATGTCTGCTTCATGAAAGTGTCACTTTTTCATGTTTTTTTGGTGATTTTTCATTTTACTGCAGAGCCACCCAATTTTTTCATTTT